>JBAMBO010003380.1:0-276017 GCA_037044535.1 Lordiphosa magnipectinata
GCGGTTACGCTTATATAAAATTTTTTCTTTAGGTTACGAAGTTTACACAGATAATATCGGTTAACGGTTACGGTTTTAATCTCTGATTTCAATACAATTCTGATTATTCGTAATTATTATTATTTACATTCCACAAAATTCGATTCTGAACGAACTTATTTGAAGAAATAGCTGCATAGGTAAAAAAAACAAGTTTAATTCAAAAACTAGTTTAGATTGGTTCCAACTTGAAACAGTCAAGAAAAAAGTCTTTCACAATATTTGCCCTAAGGCAACTATTGCTCATTCTTGCATGCTTGATGGGATTTTTTTTTGTTTTTAACATAAAAAGTATATGTAGCCATACCAATTCACCAATTTACTCAGTAGCAATTTCTGAGGTAAAAATGCAGGTTCATTTGTGCGTTACAAACGCCTCACTTGACATGCCGCAAAAGTTCAATAAGTTGTATGTCTGGGTTGGTAACATCCTGCCCTGTCTGATTGCCGTGTGTGTGTGTATCTGTTTACCTTGACTGCCCTCAACCTGTTTCCTTCCTGTTGTCGACAACACGAAACGATTTTAATTAAAATCGGATTTCGGATAGACGATTTCCTGAAACCCAACTGCTTGTGCTATGGAACTTTTGTTTACATTTTGTTGCAGATATATCTCACTTTGATCTTGAGGTCACATCTTAGCCACACTTTAAGCAATAGTTGTCCAAAAAATACTACCAAAAGCATAGAAAAATGGAAGCTGGGCACATAAATAAAATAATAAAAATTCATAAATGAATGCTTGAGCGCTTCTTGACACACGGAAGTTAGCCACCGGATGTGGAAGTACATATCTACAAGTATTGGTGTGTTTGTGTGTGAGTGAGGATGCTTTTTTGTTGGTACTTGAGCACAATTGCTCTTGTCCGTAGATGTTTGTGTGTGTGTGTGAGTGGCAGCTTTTGTGGGGCAATCATCGCCCTTGCACTGACTTGTCTTTGTGTTTTGGTTTTTTATTTGTGCTTCTGAAAGTTCCGGTTTTTAAGGTCATGGTTCATTTCTTGGGCTTTATTTTATGTTGAGCTATGAGTGTGCAAGGAAACGATAAAGTGGAAAATTATTGCAGTTTAAGATATATATTTTTATCCAAGGGAGAATTTGATGCTTTATTGAGTGTTAGTTGGCGAAGTGTTTCAAGTGATTGTAAGAATGATGATGACTGTTGGATTGTTTTTAGTGTTGTTAGGCAACAGCCGAGTCAATCTAGAAGAGCAGAAGGCAATGTGAGCAGAGAAATTATGATTTTACATAAGCAGCAAAGGGGCATAGAGCTTTTTAAAACCTTTCCTATGCAGCTAGCAGAGGCAGGGGAGCAGAACACCTTAGAGACAGTTGCTTGAGAGTGCTCAAACACATTGACAACTTGTGTCAAATCATATTGCATTGTTAAGGAACACAACTTTTGTCATATGTTTGGGATCAGCATGCGCTGTCTGCTAACATTATGTTAATACGTTAAGGTTAATGTTAATGCTCTGTTAATTCACATAAGAGAATGCTATTAAACATTTCTTATTCTTTAAAAAACGGGTATATCGAAGTCGGATAGGGCCAGCTTTAACTTACATTCCTCATGTTTACTCTATTCCAGAGTTCGTCAGCCATAGCCCCTGTAAGCCAAGCGCAACTGGGCGAATGTTAGTCGCATTCCACGCGTCAAGGCAAACATGTCAACGTTGTTTTCAAATGATATATTTCAACAGCTTCAAGCTTAATTGGGTCAGATTTTAGATCTTCTGGATAGTCATAGCAACCAAACAGTTATCTAGGAGTTGAGAAAGCTCCCCTGAATGTTGATTATAAAATGTAAAAAAGCAATATTTTCTACAAAAAGAGCTTTTAGTATATCAACGTCTGCATTCATTAATCAATACAAAGAAGCAGAGTTAATTTTTTTAACGCACATTTAAATTTATCATCAATTTAAACAGACAATCGACATCCTGTGTCCAAATTTCAATACGCCCCGCGCTTTGGCCTGACACATCCTTTATCCTTTTCCGTTTTCAGCTGGCAATGAGGCAATAATAAACAGTTTCCGTCACTTGTTTGACATATCTACAAGGCGAAATCAGTTTGTATGTTTAATGATATGTACAAAACCTTGCTCAAACACGAACCCTTCTCAGTGTTTTCTGTGTGTAAGTGGGTGTGTGTGTGTGTGTGTGTGTGAAACAACGGTTGGGCGAGTTGGTCAAATAGCAAACGATTTCAACTGCGGTTATTGCTTGATTAATTTCCGGTCAAACGACTATAGACACTAATGACTATTTAATGTTACAATTTACACTATATTGTATTGCGTGTGTGTGTGTGTGTGTGTGTGTGTGTGTGTGTGAGCCATTATGTCAAGTTGTCAAATGCAGACATTAAATTAGCCACTTGACCACTTAAAGCAAATTTTAGCGCAACTGCAAAAAGAGATTTCAACTAAGTTGACAGCCAGAGTTGAATTTGTACTTAAATGTGGTTTGCTTTTATTGTTTTGATATTCTTTCTCTTTTGCCTTAAGCGGCGTTGCATTAAAAAGAAAAGAATGTTGAGCATAAGCGACTATTAAAGGCTCTGCAAGCAATGGAAAAATAACCTATACAAATACAAATAACAATTAATTTCAATTTTTATTTATGTTTGTAAATTCCCTTCGTTTTCTTTTTTTTTTTGACTGCCTTCAAATTTTCCAGCATGCTCCAAATCTATGTAAAGCTCCAGCAGGGTAAAGCATAACCGTAGAAGAGGCGAATATTTTGCATATGCACAAAGACAGAAGCTGGCACTTTTGCAATGAGCATGGAAATGGGTCCCCAGAAACATCCCGGCTTCAGCTAAACTGCTGCCTGTCACAAAACTTGCAACCAGACTCAACTCAACTTTTGCCACTGAAGGCAAAATGGGTAGAAACAATGTTTGGGCATTGTAGGTGGGGAAGGGTATATGAGGCAGGCAAGTCAAAGTGTAACCATTTTGGTACATAATACAATATTTTTATTGAATTACAAAAAAAGTTAATAAATATAATAAATCAAATTATTTTAACAATTTTTTAAACCGATTTAAAATCGCAAAATTCTTGAGGGAGTAAAATAGAATTGTTTATTTTTTTCTTTAAATTAACATTTTACGGCTAATCTCACGAGGCTGTCTTTAATATTTCTATAGCTGATTTGCTTATTTTATTGAAAAGTTTAGCATTTATTAGCACTAGCTTACTCAGAACTTCTCTGAGCCATTTTTACCGACGTTTGACTGGGGGACTAAAACTAGAAAAAGTTTTGTCTTTGAGACAGAATCTTGCGGGTACGCCTTTGTCTTTGCAAAGTCAGCCGCTTTTGGCATTTGCCTTAGCAACAAGAGTACTGAGTAAAGAGTACTAAGTTTCGAGCTCCAAGTATCGAGTGCTGATTATCGAGTATCGCGTTCTGAGTATCGAGTACTGTATATGAGGTACTGAGAATCGAGTTTTGAGTTTCAAGTTCTGAGTATCGAGTTCTGTGTATCGAATACTGCGCATCGAACACTCAGTACAGAGCACTCACCCAGCGACGCAGAAGTGAATGAGGTAGGTGCACAACATGCATCGCAGTAGTTGCCCACGCAATGGGAATTTTTCGCTACAATTCGAATACAGGGTTGTGTATAGAGATTTATAGTAACATTGACACGACATTAATTGAACCTATTAATAACGCATTCATTTCAGCTCACATTGTATTTTCGTGGGTGTGAGAGTGACAACTATATATGGACGTTGACGTACAATGCGCAGTACGTTCAAGTGTCCCATGCGACACCAAGCCTAAGCTTGTTACGCGCGAACCCCAAGCAAAATAGCAGCCCACCTCCCGCCCAACCGACCGAGAGGCGCAGCCACTAACGTGTGACACGAAATCGCGAAGGAAGAACATAAACTAATGTTAACTACGGGCTAAATAAGTTAAAATAGAAATTTTTATAGCAGGAAGAGCTTCAGAGTTAATTATTCGGTAGAGTTTATTGTAATCAGCACAGAGGACACGAAACGGTTCATGCAAGGCATAGTTAGTATTACAACGATTTAGTGATAGGGGGATAAAATTACGACTCGGTCTAATAGGAACGTTGAGGTTAATTTGGCCAACCAACTCAGTTGAGTCGATTTCCCCCATTAATTAGTCTATGTATAAAGATTACTCCAAGCATAATTCTACGGTTAATAAGGGAGGGAAGGTTAATCAAAAGAAGTCTACTAGAGTACGATGGTAAACGGACCTCTGGATTACAGCCCAAACCACGAAGCGCAAACAATAAAAACTGTTTTTGCAATGGGCCTTAGTGAAAAAACTTTTTTGTTTTCATTGTTAGCGTCCTCAAACTCATACATTATTAATATTTAATGCTTTTAAACAGATTTGCAAATTTTGGTCAAGATCGGATGACTATATCTTATAGCTGCCATAGGAACCATCGGTCAAAATATGGGCCTTAGTGAGAAAAACTTTTTTGTTTTCAATGTTAGCGACCTTAAACTCGTCCATTATTAATATTATATGCTTTCAAACAGATTTTCAAATTTTGGTCAAGATCGGATGACTATATCTTATAGCCGTCATAGGAACCATCGGTCGGAAAATGGGTCTTAGTGAAAAAAAACATTGTTTTCAAGTAAATCGTTCTTAAGGTTGGTGATTTTTAATATTAAACGCTTTCAAACTAATTTAAAAAAGTTGATCAACATCGGGCGACTATATCTAATTGCTGCCATAGGACCGATCGGTCGAAAATGGTTCTTAGTAAGACAATTTTTTTTGTTTATAATGTTAACGTCCTTAAACCATTGATTACTATTTCTATATGCCTTCAAATATATTCGCAAAATTTGGTCGAGATCGGTCGAAAATGATTCTTAGTGAGAAACTTTATTTTGAATTTATCTTTCTTAAACTCGAAGATTGTTAATATGTTTCGTTTTCAAAAATTCGCGGAATTTGGTCGAAATCAGATGTTTATCTGTCGAAAAATGGGTTTTTGATTTTTATGTAAGCGTTCTTAAACTCGAACATTTCAAAAACAGCATTTGCAAGGGTAAAACTTCGGCACAGACGAAGTTAGCTTGTCCTTCTCGTTTTTATTTTTTCAGATATATATATATTTCCATATTGTTAGCTCTGCTCAGACACTGACTGCAAATATTCACATGGGCCTAGAGGTCTACACTCAGATGAGTTAAAATTTAGTTTGTCACAATATTACATAAAATAAGACTTCTGTTCAGAAAGCATTCAGTCCTTTAAGCAGTTCAATATAGTGTCTATTCATGTGAATTTTATTGTGCCAAACTAACTGGGCTTTAAGGCCCATTTGCAGAACAAATAAAAATTTATGTCACGAAATTGCCAGTTATTTATGTTCACTATGAAGACGGTGCTGATGCTGGCCGATCAGCTGATCGATCGTGTGCAGTTCATGCATGAGCATAGCATAATTCATCGGGATTTCAAACTGCCAGATTTGTTGATGGGACTATCTGGAGAGCAGGCCCAGTAGGCGGTTTGTAGCAGACTTTGGTATATCCAAGCGCTACGAAGGATACCTTCGGCCGGAACAAGAAAGTTTAGAATTAGTAAATAAAAATAAATAGATAGATAAAGAAAGAAAAATAATCAAAATTTTATAAATAAAATTGATGTCCGACTTTTGCTGTTAGTGGCTCAACTGCCGGGATGTGAATGACATCAAATTAGAACTAGCAAAGGTTAACTACGAATCTGATTCTGACAGTTAAAGCAAAGCAAACTTTGGCAACTCGTTTAGGAAAAGCATATAGAAATGATTGAGTTAAAAATAAATGGTCCCCTGAACGAAAGACGGCCGCAGACGTCTAGGCTATTCAAGTACTATTATTTTTAAAAATATTTCTTCAATAAATACTGAATAATAATTTTACAAAATTTCAACTGCCGGTGGTAATAATAATGTGGTGACAATAATGTGCATTTTTAGTGGTTATAATGCATTAAGCTAGAAAAAATACTGAATACTAAAAAATGACAGAAAATGTACAGATTTCTATTGTTAATGCACTAAATTGTACTTCAAAGCTAATTATTTTGTCATTAATTTGTTTTGAATCCATCAAAATGGATGAGATTGGAAAACATTGGCTTCTACACTCAGCATGTTTAAAATTATACGCGGCAAGCATATTAATAAAACAATAAAAAATAAATAGAAATTTTCGGCGATTTGCTGATGCTTCGCGAACAAGAAGACTTCAGTCATAAATTGCTGCCGAAGATCATGAGGATCACGAGGATACGACAATACAATCCCATCTGGATTGCTTCTAAATATGTTTAAGCTATATATGCAGAAGTAGGACACTGGGATGCGGAACTATAATGGACCTGCGGAAAGGCTACAAGTCACATTACGTTATTTGGCTACAGATGAAAGTCAAACGTCACTGGAATTGCCTTTTTGAATCCACCACTTGAACATTTCTAAAATTTTGAAGGAGACAATCCCTATTACATATTAATTCGGTGATGAACAAGAAGTACTTGGCATTTGGAATGGGAAAAAATTTCCAAAGATTTTTATGAATTATAGGGATTTTCAAACTGCGCGTTGGTGCTATCCATGGCAAGCATTGCAAGAACGAGCGTTGGCCAATGCCGGGTCTACTATTTCAATTACAAAGGTGACCACTACATAGTTTTTCCGATCTTAAATATGCTAAATTCTACTCCTGGCAAATTGCCGGAACCATCTGTAGTGATTCCGTATGTAATCATAGCCCTGTTCTCACGGAATACATGATGCAACCTCACAACAAAACAAACCAAATATTAAGCCAACAACAATTTAATTATATGCTTTCACGAAGTCAGTGGATGGTGAAGAACGGGCTTGTAATATTGGCTATTCGCTTTTAAGTTTTGTTTCATTCAATAAATAGGACTCCAAATGATGCTGCCCAAGTTGTACTTGCGTGCGTTTGAACAATTTTTTAAGGGTGCACAACATAGAAACACACTTCAGGTGACTTCGGGACGAGTTGTTGTTAGTGTGTTGTATTACAGCTGTGCCAGGTTTGTGTCAATTAACTTTTGAAAAAAGGCACCTCGGTCGGTTAAGTGCCAGCTAGTCCACAAGTCCACACACAAATTTCGAAATAGTCTATCGTCTTTTAAGCTGAACTCATAATTCCTCGCTAACATTTTCTTAAATGGTAAATGGACATTTCCAAAAAAAGTCCAAAATATAAAGGCCAAAAATATGAAAGTAGTTAAAAACACTATGTTTTATCAAATTTTTATGGGGAAGCAGTCAAATTGAACAAATGTAAGCTAATCTCACATTTATTTATAACCCATTTTGAAATATTCGGTTTTACTGCCGCGCTAGAGCAATTTTTCTAATTGCCCATAGATTTCTTTTACTTTTGCTATCTAAAATCTTTCTGAGGGTACATATGGTCAAAAAAGAATGCACAAGCGAAACTATGTGATTGCAATAAACTTTCAGTTTTACCATCGCATTATAATGGAAATCACATAAATATAATGATAGAAAAATTGTCACGTTCGACATGTCACGTATCGACAGAAATAAATATTTATTAAAAAAAAAGTACAGAAAATTTCCAAATCAAATAAAATACATTTCAAAGAACTATTCATTCATAAGCAGGGCTTAATCCCGAAACTAATTTCGATTATAATTCGGTTTTCAATTAATTTCGGTTTTCGGTTTCGATACGGTACCCGGATTTTTATTTCGGTATATAAGTTTTACTTATTTTTAATATTGGAAAAATAAAATTCTGACTTTAAAACGACTCAAAATTCAACATAAAGTGAATGGTTTCACATTGAAAGTAAAATTATATCATATTTCGTATTTTTTTACGTAGTTAACATGTAAGAACGTATAGTTTCATTATATTGTAGCGAACCTAGGATCTGACTCTGGGAATCTGATCCCTGGAACCGGATTTGGTACTCAGGGCGGCGTCACTGATCGTTATCAATCAACGATGACAGGCGATGACGATTTGTCTATCGCTTTAACCTCGCTCTCTAGTTTTCCCTCTGGTAATGGACGCACGTGTTTAACCGAATTGTCCAATTGTTAAGACTGAAAATAAATGAATTGTTAACTGATTCTGATTGGCTGTGTACTTCCTCCTCCTTGCTAAATCTCTAAGCGTGCCAGGAGTGCTACCGGCGAGAGTTTTTGCCCTACCACCCCCAAAAAATCAGTAAACCGCTCGGCTGACCATCACAGTGACGTCCCAAGTGGACACAAAATTCGCTACAATATACTCATATATATTACTAGTCTTCGATTCGGATTCATTATAAATTTTACGCCAGAGAATAAGCGTTCCACGCTAACCTGCGTAGCTGGAACAGAAAGCAGGACTTTTGAAATCTCATAGCAATTCTGGAAACTTTGTGGAGGATTCTGACCACCATTTAAGAATGTTTTCATGGTTTCGAACACGTTTAAGTGCGAGAAAAGTCTTAATGGAATCTACATAGTAGCTTATTTGTTGACACAATTGATGTGTTTTTATCACCAAGTTTCTTTTCCAGCAGATAGCATTTGCTTTACAAACAACTGACTAAAACTACGATGAGCTCCGTAAAGGTAAAAAACCGAAACTGTACCGGTACCAACGTTTCGGTTTCGTTCCGGTGCTATCGGTTCCAATAATAACGGTAAACGGTTTTCAGTTCTCAGAAAAAAATTTGTATCGGTTCCGGTACTTGATTTGAAACGGTTTATTTCGGTTAACGGTTCCGGTATTAAGCCCTGTTCATAAGATATTAAAACTTTTTGGGTTTAGTTATTGTGTCAGGTTTCGCTAAACTTTGTCTTTATATAGCTGCACCCGAAACCAACTTCTATTTTTGTCACGTTCGAATCGCTTCCTATTTTGCCATTATTTGGGAAACCGAATATCACTTGATATTCACTTAAGCACTAATAAAAGTGCTTGCTAAGAGCTTTATTATAAAGTGAAAATCGAATTGAAAATTTGTTTTATTTTGACTTTTTTTTTTAATTTTTAATGTGTACGACGGTCATGTTCGACAGAATAGAAATGCCCATATTGAGTTGTAATCTAAAGCCGAAGTGTTTTTTTTTTTTTTTGCACTGAACATAACTGCATCGTTGGTTTTGTTCCATCAGCTCTTATTTCCAAGATATAACGGAAAATCGAATTGGTTGAATTTTTGGGACACCAGGATTTATGGGGGCCACACTTGGCATAAAGTTCTGAATTTATGAGCTATTTACTACAGAGCCCATTTCAATGCATCTTTAAAAAAAATCAAAGGCGCTATATACGTATAGCAGACATTGTCTAAATTGGACTTTAAAGTCAGACAATTCTAGTTTTATGTAAATTTTCTTCAAAATAAATCACCCCCTCTTAAGCAAGTGTTGATTGTCGAATTTCTATTGGAACAACCTAGGCATATAGAACAACAAATGCTCCAATTATGAGAATTATTTTGCATTTTTATCAGCTTGTTTGGCAGAACTATAGCCTGTTTATCTGAAAAATACATAACTAAATTTTTGGGAGGTAAACTAGATTGTCGCTCTAAGGGCCGATTTCTCATCTTTCAGTTCGCTGCTATGTGTCAGATAAACTCACAATTTACTCTGCTATTTGTAAGTTTTTGTCTCTATGTAGACGATGAAAAATTAGACTCTGAATCTGTATAGGAACTGTAAAGAGACTACCTGATTCAGCATAAAGGCCTCTTTCCAGAGCGCACGAAAATAAATTTTTAGGTCAAACTTCACATGAATAGAAACACTTTGAAATGTTTAGAGATCTGAATGCTATTGTGCCGAAATAAATTTTTATGTCATCTGGAATCAAGCCTTAAATTGTTAAAATGTAATTTATAAATATACACACAAATATAGTTAATGCAAAAATATTTTGAAATATATAAAAATCTTAATTTTGGTTACCAGTATATTTTTTTTAGTGGTAGACTAAATCATCATAATTTCTTTGGCTTTACAAGATCTTTATTTGTGTATAAGCATTGGATACGGAAAATTGAATACTAGAGAAACATGAGCGAAAAATAGAAAAAAAAGTTGTCTTATATTCGATTTTTCCGTCATATCGACTCCAAAGACCCCCAAAACCCCAATCTTTGGGATTGCAGAACTTTTATTTTGAAACATTCCAAGAAACTTTGCAAAAGTTAGTTCAAGTTAAGGTTAGAGTAAAAATAGTTGTATTCCCTTAAAAATGGAAAGTTGATGAAAAACAAAAAAAAAATCGTTTAAATCGTCGTAACTCAAAAAGTAATAATGCAGTTCGGTATCTGGGTCCCAAAATAGGCGGAAACCGTTGAGAACCATTAAAGTGTTATTAAAAGAACCATAAACGATTGCCAAATAATGAATTCACATAAATTCTTCATAGTTCGCGAACCATCAAGGAAAACTACAAACTTGAGCCCAGCCCAAAGTAGTCCCCGGGTGTTTCAGTGCTAAGAAAATGTATAAAGTCATCGATATGTCAACGATACATCGATGAGCTGGCTACTGGTTAGTTGCATACCTCCTGCTTCTCTCTCTCCTCCGTTCTGCCTGCGCTAGCCAATCGGCGGGTGATTTGGCCCCCATCACCTAACAAAAATTAGTAATACCGCTCGGCTAATCATAACAAGGCGACTTTCCAAGTAGATTTCGCAAATTCGCAACAATTTCCAATTACCAATTTCTAAGGTCATAATGGCGACCAATGAGCGGGAAAATCTCATGTACTCTTTTTAAACATTAGGCATCTTTGCCGCTGAGATCGAACGCATGGCGCTTCATACTTTGTAATAATTTAATCTTATAGAATTGTCATTCTGTATACTAAAAATGTCGACCGATTCGTCCGTGCTCTTGACCAAAAAGTCTGATCAACTATATCTGCATCCAGACTACAAAGACAGTTATTTTTAAGTAAAATGCTAAATTCTAAAAGCATTTGCAATCAAATCAGAAAACCATGGTCCATCGAAGTAAATTTTTGTTTTTAAATTTTGTATAATGAGGTAGTAAGAAGAGGTATCAGCTAGTCGTCCCTTCACTTGCAACAAATTGCAACTTGTTTTATAGCATCAGCTCCTGCTGTCGGCCTATGTGGATTTGTTGGTCGGGTTGGACATTAGACATTGGCCACCAGCGGCAAAAGTAGTCGGAGCTATTATTTTTCAGCATTATCTCATCATATTTTGTGTGTGTGTGTGTGTGTGTGTGTGTGTGTGGGTGTGCAAGTGCTGCAGCTTTACTGTGCTCTTGCTCTCCCATCCATTCCTGTGCACTAACCCCAAGGGACTGGAACATGCAAATAAACGCTTTTGCAATTGCTCCAACTCCGAATCTGTTTATGGCTGGCGAGCTGCCTGCTAATTCACAAGAAATGTGGGGAATTATGTCTGAAGGCAAACACAGACACACACACACACACACACACACACACACACAAGCTTATCTCAGGCACTCATAGTTCATCGTGTAGCGGAGGAGCGGAAGCAACATAAATATTTTGGTTTTCATATCACGTATTTTATTACATCGTTATTCATGATATGGCAAAAGTTTCCATCGGCATATTCCAAATGCAGTTCAATAGATTTCAGTTCCATAAAAAATACATTAAGTTGCTTAAGCAGGCTATAACACACTCGCCCCGAAGCTCGGCCTGCACATAATTAAATTGATTTCTCTCGATTCGAGTGCGGATGAGATTTATGGGCATAAAGTGAGTGTTTTCCTTTCTGTTTTTTTTTTAACCAAATTGAATAGCAAAGCATTGGCAATTTGAAATGTGGCAAAAATGGCCACATAAATTGTGCATGCATAAATAATATGGGAAATATTTAAGTGTTGCTGAGCAAAAGTTGAAGCACTTGAGGCATTCAGAGCAGGAATATGTATGCGAGGCTTAGCTGTACAGCATAAACTTATGAACTATGCGCTTTGTATAACTCTTTTTGGTTGCCCTGCCGCCACCGTAGCAGAAAAACTTGATATGAAAATACCAAAGCAAATATTTATTATCCATGTGTGCGGAACGAAACTCAACTCAACTCGAGTCGAGTCGGGGCCACACACCTTAGCAACAATAGCAACAAACTGAATATGTGGAAATTCGCATAGAAATTATTTCAGGCATTTTAATAAACAACAAGACGAAGCCACTGGAAAAATGTTTTACGAAAATTTTCTAATAGCATTTTGAAGTGTTTACTCATACAGCAAAGTTGGCCAATTCCTGTGTGCAATCAAGTTAAGTGAACCTCTTTTTCTTTTATAAATATTTCAATTAATCAAATTTCAAAAATTGTTTATTCCCCCGAAACTAAATTAAGGCAACAGCAGCTAATTACATGGCGACCTAATTTTATGGCAAAGTGCGAAAAAAAACACGGAAAATCTGTAGCCCGAGCGCCAATAAAAATGGCAACGAGGCCAAGCACCTCGGAAAACAAACAGCGAACCACAGGGAAATGTTACTTTGCCGCTTCCAGCCTCGGGAGTGCGAGTGTGTGTGTGTGTGTGTGTGTGTGTGCCTGTTTTTTGCTAATTAGCGAATAACCGTGTTTAGATTGCAAACACTCATGCAGAGGGAAAGAAATAACAGACGACGGCAAATTAATTGCCAAACAAGTGAGTGCAGAGTTGGCAACTGCAAATTGCTCCAGCCGCCGCCCCCAACTTCACCCATCGGTGTACAGAACTGAGGCCTAATGCCCTCTCACAAATACAAATACAAAAAAAAACACATTTGACAGGCAGACCAAAAACGAGGGCAGTTTGAAAATTGGGAAGCATTTCACTTGAAGTAAAAGTAGCACTTCGGTTAAAGAACTATCAACTAGCTTAAAGTAAGACCTCTTCCTGTATTTAAAGCTAGAAATGAAAGCTAAAACCACAACACGACCCTATGCACAAGTGAATGGTAAGATCGGCTGGTTTCAAACCAACCCACAAGAAAAAGTCTAGCTTCATCAAATCGTAAGATCTTGACTGGAACCACATGTTGTCTTTGTTCATATAGCTTAGGAAATCGAATATATTAGTTTCTTAGAACTCGCCGTTAAAGTTAAATTTGTTGGTATCAGGCGAGCCCCTTTTGATTTAGCGTCATCCCAGTTAAGGCAATTCTCTTGGTTTGTCACAAAAAATGATTATTTGGCCAAAATATTAAATACGAAAATTCTTATCACTTGGACGTCTTGCTCAGTTGTGAAACCTGTCGTGGAAATTTATTGTGTTTAGCCACAAAATAAATGCTGGGTTAAACGGATATCTGCACTAAGGGAAAAATGCTGTGAAATTGTAATATTTACCCTTTGACTTTAACATTTTTACCACAATATAACTCGAACTCGGGGTCCTTGGACTGCATGGTGTCTCAGCGCGTTGCGCCACGCTGGTGGCAAAACGTCTAAGATACTGTATTGAATTGAATCTATCAGACCACTTGTACTTCTCTATTTGATCAATATAAAAGGGGCAACTGTAGAGGTTCTTAGTCAATTTAAAGTGCATTTTAATTGATTTTAATTCAAAAATTTCATAGTAAATTCAAATAAGATTCTCATAGTCTTTACCATGCGACTTTTCCCTGAGGGTAGATATACACATGTGCGCCAGCGGAAGCCTGCATCGACTGGGTTTTGGCTAGACAAATAAATTTAAACTTTCACATTATTGCATTAGTTTTGATCTGGGAATCAAAACGAACGTACCAAGACTTATTGCATAGAATTATACACTTTTAATGAGCACGGCTGTAAGTTTGAATTTGTACTGACTCACTCTGGTGAACGATCTTGCTTTTATTTCTAAATTACTTCCTTAACTCTACTTTAAACTAACGATGTGTGTGCACCTACGTGTAGATGCCTTGGTCACAAGGGTGGGTTTTCACACAATACATGTCAAGTGCTTTCAACCGGATGACGTCTTCAAGTGATATCTCGGCTGTCCTGAATCATGTTCAAGTTTGAACATTCTCGGTATCTTACTCTTCCGTAGAAGCATTGACTCTAATCGACGTAAGCACCAGCCCGAGCCCTGAGTGTCCACTTAAAATATACAAAATTATGATGTCTTGATTGTGGTTGGTAAGCTCGCGCTCCAGGTTCTTTGTTTTGGTGTTGGTTTAAGCGATTTGACTTCATCTGCATCTTTGCTCGTGCGGATAGATTTCTTTACCTGCAAAATTGGAAAGAAGTTATGGAAAGTTCATTTTTGTCGAAATCCAGGATATTGTTGTCGATATGATCTTCCAACTTCCGCTTTAACACACGACTCCATATTAACTGCTTGCTTATTTCAAATTATTCTTATTCTTCTCTTTGGGCTTGGATGGCTTGTCTTTCTTTCTGATCAGCCAGTTTCGGTAAAAGGTTCTGTTTTCGTTCTAAATTTTCTAGATTATTATTTCTTGCGCTCATTGTTTTTGCCTCCATTCGATTTCTTAGCTGAGACATAATAGTCATCTCCCCAAAAATAAGCATTCTACATTTACTTGGCCTTCTCCAAGGCATACATACAATTCCATTTAAGTACATTTTCTTTATTTTGTAAACGATTTAAGCTCAGAAAAACTGATAATGAGTGATGCCAATAAACTGGTTTGTGAAACAGGTTTCTTTTTCACATTGCAAAAGTTTTTCATAGTCTGAATCATGTTTTTTAAGCCTACAATTTAGTCAAATTGCGTAAAAGTCCCCCAAAACTAAGTTCTCGCATTGCAGTCTAGTTGTTGTACTCGAACTCGTTAACATACCGGTAGCAAGTTTAGGTTCTTTCGGTTACAAAATTTTAGGTTCTCGGATACCGATATACAAAAATTTAAAATATTGGTTCCAGTCCCAGTTCTGGAGTCTTAATCGGTTCTCTCGGTATACGGTTCCGGGATAGTTTTGGTTTGTTTTCTAGATTTTATTCAATAACACAGTGCTACAGTGCGACCAAACAGGAATAATCTTAGTCGAAAATTGTCAAACAAATATGTAAGCATTTATGTGATTATATGAAAAACTATATTTATATTTCCCACCAAACTTTAGCAAAGTATACTTTTCGGGGCATTAATGTTAGATCGATCAATTTTCTGTTAACACACTTAAAAAATATTCTAGATTGTCAAAGTGTGCTTAGATATCCGCAAATAACTTCGTCATCAGGTAACCAAATTCATCGAGAGAACATTTGTTCAACGAAGAATTAGATGGGCTCTTATAATAAACTTTAAGGAAAAATCGCATAGTATAAAATAGTTAAACCAGTGGTGGCAAAAATAGGAATTTATAAAAAAAATTGAAAAAATTGAAAATACCAGATCTGTAACCTGCGTTTCTCAGCCATCGCGTAAAATCTCTAAAGCCATCGAATATAATATAATAGAATCTTCTCGTCGCTATCAGAATTAGCAAACTTACATAACATCAGATGGTTCATTCGCGAGTTATTTCAAGTTTAGTAAGTAAAATGAGCAATTAACGGTTTTTGGGCCATAACTTCAGATTTTGGGGGTCCCCGAGGAAAACCAAGTATGAGGAATTGCCATCCGCGATCTGCACTACAGCGTATGCTATGCCAATACCCAGGTTATAACAATTTTTTGAAATTTGTAGCACTGTGTAATTAGTTTTGACTGTAACAGCTGTAAAGTGAATTTGTAAAAAAAAGCTCAAACCATTGTAAACGCTATGAAAATCCTCGTTTAAACGCTCTCCAAAGCTATCGGCTTAGCAACAAATCTCCAAGCTACTGTTTTTGCGTGTTCCGAAACGGACTGACTTCAGTAGAATTAATGGGATGGAACTTAGTAGTGCAAATAAAACTGTCCTGCAGCCAGAGAGTTTCCCCTCAAGGGTCAATGAGGACATGACAAATACTTTACCTTAGCATGGTAATTAGAAATAGGCGCGGCTCGATTTATCTAAATTAGAGGTCGGCAAAGTGAGCAGAGAAATTGCCACTGGCAACTGAAAACATGTTCGTAAACACATACACAGAAACGAGCCAAGAAAAAGATTCACAATTTTGCTTTGAATTTTTGCTTGACCTTCTTAGTTGTTCCTGGTCCTTATCCTAAAGAACTTTTGTATCCAAAACAAGCTCATTAAAAACGATTTAAGCTATATGAAATTTATAAACGATTAGTTCATTTACAATTCAATTTAATGCAATTGTTAAGCTGCTGGTGGCTTCGTTGGTGATAAACGATCATATTACTCCCATGCATCAATAACTTTAAATGGCTTAAATCAGAGAATCAAACGCAATTTGGGAACTGAAAAAGGTATGTCAGCTGAATCTTGCATTGAAAGAATAATAAAAGATATTACAGCCAGCTTACGGCGGCGTAGATACCAAATCAAATAAAGAGAATATTTCTGACACACCAACCACCGGAAATATAAAGAGAAACCCGATTATTGGGTGTGTGTGCTCGTGGCTGTCACAAAATCTAGGCTAAAACACAAACATATTTCGAGAGAAAGATAAGAGGGAAAACATACGAAGTTGTTGCCATTGAGGCCATCTCTATCTCGATCTAAATACTCCACAACTGACAGACTAGCCCTCGTCAAACAGCATCACGCACTTTCAGCAGCGCGAAAAAAAATGAAAAAAAAATCCTGATCCTTGGTAACACGAACATGGGGATGAGGTCGCCGCAGTGAGAACGACAACGTTGAAACGTTGCCACAGCTGCGCTTAGTTAATTAGTTTAGCAGCATGTTGGGCCTCCAATCCCTATGCATGTGTCTGTGTGTGTGTGTGTGTGTGTTTCCGTGGACTGCAA
Source organism: Lordiphosa magnipectinata (assembly GCA_037044535.1). Taxonomy (NCBI): domain Eukaryota; kingdom Metazoa; phylum Arthropoda; class Insecta; order Diptera; family Drosophilidae; genus Lordiphosa; species Lordiphosa magnipectinata. The sequence continues at coordinate 16,883 of JBAMBO010003380.1, forward strand.
CTGCTTTGGTAGTTCCTGGTTCAGGAGAATCGTGCGTATGTTTTGCTGTCAGCGTTGGATCAGCAACGTCGGTGATTTTTTGTTGTTGCTATTTTTCGTGAAGTCGGTGAAAAAGCTTCAATTACAACTGAACGTTTCACCACAGCAAACTACTGAAGTATCTGTTTGCTCTCTTGACAGGTTTTGGCAGAAGGTTTTTGGAAAGTTTAAAGCCGCTTAGCTGGCGTCAAGCACAAAAGCCTCGCTGGGTTGGGTCTTTGTGTTTCAAGTGTCAACTGCCTTAATGCTAATTAGTGGGCGTGTGTGTGTGTGTGTGTGCGTGTGTGTGGAAAGTGGAAACTGTCAGAGCTAAAAAGTCTGAGATGAAATAAGAAAACGAATTGCTTGATAATGGTCGCCTAGCAACTGTTGCTGGAGTTTTATGAAGTCTGCGATTTAGGTTTTTCTTATTCAAGGAATTAGTTAAGGCTTGAATTGAAACAGTTGGCAAGGTCTTGTAAGCGTTGGAGCGAGTTCAAAGTGGAGCGAAATCCTCTTTCTTTCTCATCTGAGACAAGTGGAAAACTGACTTTGTTCACTGAACAGTGACTGTCAAACTGTAAAACTTCCCGCTGAAGGAACTTAAGTGAAAGAATTAATTAATAAATTCTACAAAATTATTTTGTCCTTTTTTTTAACACACTCAGCCGTCAAGTTAGCCATCCCTTTCAAAATCACATTCCATTTAGGTCACTTAATCAGATAAATAATTAAAATTCCTATTAAATCAATAAATCATAAATAAAAAAAACTAACAAACAAATAACAAACCGTTCGACAGGAGCATTATGTCGTTCATAATTAGCCTTTCTCTGTTCAATAAAAATAAATTATACATATAATATAAAAAAATATATAAGGAATCCTGCTTTTGGGGGCCACCAACACATTATGAAAACATAAACAAACCGCATTGTTGTTTGTACTAATTAAATTCCAAATTTAAATGCGCACCGAGCCAATTATAAAAATGTTATTGAACGTAAACATAAAACATGATTCCACGAAAAATACGCAATAATTAGCTGGCAGTCAATAAAAACGAAACAAAATTGTTAATTAAATTTTAGAGAATATATCGGTGCTTGGATGAGCGCACGTGAAGCGCATAAAATCAAATCAACTGCCTGTCCTCGCCTGTCCACATCAAATCCATTCAGCATACCAAATACCACAGAGCAATCTGTTAAATTTACCTTGGGCCACGCTCGTGCATTTTGACAAAATTACCATAAATAAATTTTTTACTCCCAACGACAAAAGGTGGCAAGGAGGCAGGGAGAAGTGGCAAAAGTGGCCCATGGGTCAATTTGTCGACTGTGTGTATATGTGTGATTCCTGGTAGCAAAAAAAAATATTATTGAGTTTTAGTGCGAAACTAGTTCGAGCTGGGATCCATAAATTTTATAACATTTTGCGACTGCGCGGAAATTGCAATTAGAGACTGCGTTGCGCATAAATAACTTAAAAATTGTTTGTGTATGGCCTCAAAACAGCAGACAATGACAGTTGATCGAACATTCTAGTACTGAGTGGTTAGAGGTAATTAAAAAGTTTCATTATTTTTGAAGTTTAGGGTATTCGACGTATGCTTGAAAAATTTTCTTCAGTGACAAATTTCTTTCACAGGCTTCTAATGCCGAAACTTTTGATAGATAAAATACTGTCTGAAAAGAAAGAATTGCTGACGAAGTGGGTTTTGGGTTGAAAACTCCTTGTTTGAATTGTTGGCCAAAATAAAACGCACTGACATACGACGATGATACGACACTTTTGGGTACTTTCAATCAGGGCTGCAATTTCTAAAAAATTTTCACAGTTCCGGTTCGCCGGTTTGAACGAAAATTTACCAATGGTTAATTTGGTTCGAACCTTGTTTTTCACCATATTAATGAAAAAATAAACTAATTTGTTCATTAATCAAGCAAAATTTGGAATGTAATTTAATTTCAATTTGTAGGCGAAGAAAAATATTACCAAATCTTTTCTTAAGGCTGGAATGACTCTTTACTATTTTAGGGACAAATGTTGCTCTTGTGTATCATCTCACAAAGAATTGTAACTTTAATTGTCGGACGCTTGTACAAATATAGTCAACCATCCGAAAGTCTGCTAAGGGTAACCATCGGCTTGGCCGATCAGCACAGAAACACCTGAAGTTCGCACAGCCATCGGCCAGGCCCTTCTCGCAGCTAAGGGCAACCATCAGACAGGCCGATCTGCACAACAATACCAGAGATTGTACATGAAATGTCAATCATCCGCCAGGCTATTTCGAAACAGCCATCGGCCAGCACATTCTTCGATACCCATCCGGCATTAAGCTAAGGTTAAACATCGCACTGTCCAATCCACAGCAATACCAGAGTTTATACTTAAAATGTCAGCAATCCGCCAGACGATTTGAGCCAACAAACGGAATGGGCATTTGCCTTAACCATCCGGCAGTCTATTAAAGATAACCATACGCCTGCCACGATGCGCACAGCAATAACAGAGTGAAGACATAAAATTAAGGACGGGTTGTGACAAGTTTTAAAAGAAAACAAAACTTTTTATTAGATGTTCCGAGGTAGACTACAACCAGCCACATTTTTATTAACCATTCGGCAATATCTAAAGTTCGCATATGATATGTCGGAGCTGTGCAAAAGCGACGGCTAGTTTCTCTTTGTTGATCCCCGAAATTAGACATTAAGACTTTTACTGATTTGGAAACGTTATATGACGGCAATGGCAGAAGGAAAACTAAGTTTTGTTCAAAAAGGTCACCTTTTAAATTTGGAGGGATACCATTTATTTTTTATGTTGGAACACCTGTTCTCAACACACATATGTTGACATGATCAGCCACTGTACCAAAGGTACACAGAGTATATTAAATTTGTGCAAAAGTATGTAGCAGAGAGAAAGAATCATTTCCGACCCTATAAAATATACATATTCTTGATCAGCATCAACAGCCGTGTCGATATAGCCATGTTCGTCTGTCTGTCTGTATGAACGCACAGATCTCAGAGATGGTAAGAGATAGAGGTTTGACATGTATGGATCATATACTTCCTATACTTGCAGGCAAATGTGAGGGTGCAAGCAAATATTCATGTCCACTATACCAATTATTTTGGCCTACATTATTGTTTACTTGGAACATGACATGTACTAGCTTTTCTGGACGCCACTGTTAGCGCACTGCTTTAGTTTTGATCAATTCAGTATTTATATTTGCAAACTCAGATTTTCTCCCTTATCGGATTTGGACACACTGGTAGACACTTCGCAGAGTTGGTCGAATTTCCGCTTTGACTCTGCCATTTACAGCGATCAAAGACGTATTAATACATTGCGTGAGATCTAAGTCTATATTAAACCGCGTGCAAGGCCTACTGAAGTTTTACAATCCCCCGAAGTGCAATTGCAAGTGCTTGAATATAAGCGGTGGACAAACGTTTTCCTGATTATTGGCTTATACGACCACACGAGTCGACGTCTCTAACCTCACACAGGGTAAGCTAGTGAAAATGCTATATGCAAGTGTTTCATGCTAGAATCTGTGTATAGTGTTTCTGATCTGCGATGCCTTTGTGTTCCTGGCAGTATCACCCAATTTATACCAATTTTCATTTGGGGCACGCCATACAAGCTTAGGCCAGGCGTGGCCATGTGCCAGCCCTAGGCCATAACCTTCACACACACATACTCACAAAGCAGACCATACCGAGAGCGGAGATTTCCAAAGTAATGAAACAACCATGGTCATAAACCTGGTCGAGGCCTCGGATTCTCGCTCACACGCCGTTTTTATGTACCGTCGTGTCGGCCCTAACATCTTGCGTTAGGTTACATAACCTTTGGCCACATGGACTACTTTGCAGGCGAAAACAATTGAGAAGAAGTTCATGTGCTTTATGATGCTGGAAGAAATTTATTAGGTGCAACCCTCTGCAGAAGGAGTAATCGGAAAGAGTTTTGGAATTTAATGAATTAATTTGATTTAGATCGTTACTTATAAAATTTTCGATGTCTCTTATAGTTCAGCCACCCGATCTGCTTTTGTTGCATCTGCAAATTTGGTTCTTTAAAGCCCCCACAGTCAAATCAACGTAAACAGGCCTGCTGACATCGATGGACCCTACATGGTAGTGGGTACGGCCAAATTGTATGTGTAATATAATGCAGCAAGTAAATGAAATTACATACGGAAAACATTTATATACATCCTAAAAATTTTGCAAGTGTATTCAGAAAATAGACATCATAAAAGTCCAAAATAATCCATTAATTTAGTTTCTTATAATTAATAATCGTTAAATATGAAGTTAAATCCCTTTTAGTATAGAATTCAATAACAATTACTTCCTTTTCTTTAATCTGTTTCATATAAGTCCATAAATACTCTAATAGTTTTACATTCCCCATGTAAATTAAGCAAAAATGAACAATATATTTAAGTTTCTTGAAGTTGAGCAAATAGTATGAATTATAACGAATTTAAAATGAAATAAGTTTCGCTTTTGATATGGGCACCTCAGGTATCTTACACCTCTATCAAGTAAAAGGGTAGGGTCAAACAACATGTCCAACTCTACAGGTAGGGAGGGTAAAGAAAGAAGAACATCTCCATCTTAGTTCTTCTATCATTAGTGTAGGCATCCCAAGGTTAAAGTTTATTGGCTTATCTCCCTTTTTATCTACCTCATCTGTCTACGACTTTTAGTCATGTAGCGCATTTGTTAGAACCAGTTCCGAAAACCCACCCCCATTTGCCCTGAGCACGGCCAGGACCGTATAGTAGACAGAGGGACACAGATCAAGCTTATTTTAAATTTTTGCCTCGCCCACTGGCGGGGGCCGCCATATGAAAATATGAAATAAAATAATATGAAAAAAAAAATCAAATCTTACACAGTTCCACAGTAGATAGATGTTTCTTAACTTCTGGAGATATTTAGTAATCAATATTATTTATCAATTTGCTGAAGGAATGATAAGGATGGGATAAACGATACTCAAGTTATGTGCAAAAAAAGGCCCGCTAACATAACCCCCAACAGCATTCCTTTCAACTAAGTCAATCTTAGAGAGAGAGAAACTTAGAGATGAGCTTACCACAAAAATATTACACGATAACCGCGTGATTCCTTGGATAGACTTTTTTTTGTGGGTAACATCAGGTTTCGTAATATGCTCAAAAGATATTTCTCTACCTTGATAATAGAAATTATTGATAACAATTTGTGGCCCGCCTAATGCCGAGTACCTGAAGGCCATACAAATTTGCCATCGGCGGTGTTTAAAGTAACCTATTTCCAAACAATGAACTTCCCTCTCGAAAGCAAATGCGAACGGCGGCCTGAACTGATACAGAGTATATTATAGTCGGGCTTTACTGACTTTCTCACTTGTTCTTGTACGGGTTTTGGCTCATCTTCAATTTTTGACTATTCCCAAAAATGGTCCAAAGAATCTGCATCAAATTTTGTGTGAAAAACAAAATTAAGTGCGTCGACGCATTCCAAATGTTGATTGCGGCATTTGGTAAAGCTACCTTGGAGTATTCTTTAATAGAAGGGGCATGGTGCACCAGGAGTTCTTGCCACAGGGACAAACGGTCATTAAATAATATTACCTGCAAGTTATGCGCAATTTGCGTAGGCCTATCCTTCAGAAACGTTCGGAATTATGGAAGAACAAAAATTAGCTTTTAAACCAAGATAACGCCCCTGATCACATACCGTTGACTGTGCGCGAATTTTTGGCCAAACACAACACTCCAATAATGCCGCAGCCAACGTATTGTTTCGAACTGGCCCCCTGTAGTTTTTTTCTGTTCCCAAAACTAAAGAGGGCCTTGAAAGGACGGCGCTATGACAGCAATAAAGACAGTTTTGAAGAAGAAGCTTAACAAGGTCACAAAAACCTTTAAAACTTATTGCACAGGTAATTAAATCATTCGAACCTTAGAGGCCCCTTGGCATGGATTTTTCCACATGGAAAATTCCGTACGAAACTTGAAATTTATTTTTTCGTTTTAACCTTTGAAATACCTCCAAAATTATCTTTTAATTTCTGGAATTTTTCAAATCTGGACTAATCTGTGTTCTGAATCATTGAACAATTTTATAAATAACATCAATTCAATACTTTTGTGAGAATTAAGAAACTACATTACTACTTTCAACAACAGAAGCAGAAAGCTGTACAAGCGCTACCCAAAAATATATAATTGATTAGGGCTCAAATTATTCTGTTAAATGCAGCCAATATTTTTCGACAACCATGCCCACTCTAAACAATTTTCTCATTTTATAAGAATTTCCCCTTAACAAACAAAAGAATCATATTTTCGCCTTCTTTGCCCTCTTTAACAGTATTTTGCTTATTTTTTTTTGCTTTTTGTCCAATCCCAATCTACCCATATCTGGACTGCCTGCAGGGGGTATTTGAAAAAAGTGTTTGGTCTATGGACAGTCGGCCTGGGCATCAGTTAGACACATAAATTATACAAACAAACTGAACGCAAAAGGCAAACAAAATGTGTGTGTTTGGGGGCCACCATGGCAAATGGCTATACGAATTTCCAGATCTTGTGGATCGTGGGCTGGGGGGGAGCATAGGGAGAGATGGCAAATGGCAGCGTAAAATGAAAATCCAAACATAGCCCTTGTCAGCATGATTAATGATGACGTTTATAAAGGCAACAAACGGCCAGCGGGCTCCTCCAGAGTGTCCGTGCTAATCCACATCATGACTGCAAATAATAGAACTTAATCTATTTTCAATATGGCAGCGGCAGAGCGCAACACAAATTAAGAACTCATCAATTTTTAATGCTTACTCAGTAGGGGATGAGGCAACAACAAAGGGGTTGAGTCCTCTTCAAAATACACCCCAGGGATTGGCTTGGACTTGGTTGGCTCAGTGCGGCAAAGTGGGCGTGGGTGAAACGAGAACGGAAAAAGAATTTATAAATTTAATTTACCGAAACAAACTGAAATGTGTATGCCTTATTGGTTCTGCTCAGATGAGCCGAATGAAAAACTGTTTAAAAATGTATTTTTTTCTTTAATTTTAAACTGAGCCTCAAAGATGTTGCTGGTGAAAATAGTGTGGCTAATGATGTCACTTAGCTTAGTTGGCTGCTCAAAATGGGTAAGACCACCAAAAAATCCCAATCGGTGTGCACCTTTTCCGCAATGCTTCCAAATTAAAGTCTGCTGCAAAGGAAGTAAAAGTCCAGCTGGTTAATGAATTGTACAAAATGTCAACATGAATCAAATGTCTTCAAAATAAAGAACATTTTCAGCATTAAAGCTAAAGAGACATGCAATTGTACAAAAGCATAAGCTTGAGAGCTTTTCAGTCTACGATAAGCTTTTGCTGTCGCAAACAATCAACATAAGCTTAACAGCAAATGCTTAACCCTTTGCAATTCTAAGTAGAGATTTATGCAATGAATCAAACTTCAAGAAGTTTTTTTTTTTACAAAAATATTTCGTTTTTAGGGCAAGAGGCAAGAGGCTTTCTCTACACTTGTTTTCTACATGAAAACTTTGTGTTACAACCAGCCTCCTTTGTGGTGTTGTGCGTGTTTTGTTTTAGAAATGTTATGATGAAAATCATTACTTATAGACCTAGAGCCCGCTAAAAAGTTCTATGGTTCAATAAACTTCTTAAAAAACACACTAAATAGAAAGCTCTTATTATGTCAGAGTTTATTCTCAAATTTCCAGTTGGTTTCAGATTTGGATATCTGAAATTTGATGTAAATAAACCCAATTTTCATTTGAATAATCAATTCATAATCCTCATGTCAAATTGCCCACTCAAACCGCTTTCTAATTAGTAAGCTGTAGATCTTTCCACATGTGCAAACACTCGTATCTTTCCGCCCCTCCCCCACGTTTCCCCCCAAAAACCTAATACAATCAACGTCCAACAATAACAACAACAACCACAGCGAATACTTTCAACGCCCGAATGAGGCATTGCGTATGGTTTAAGCTTTATTTATTTGCGGCCATAAATAACGCTTAACGCATCTAAATCTTTAACTTTGTGCGAATTGTGCTGCCTGGTTGCCTGTTTTGGGTTTGAGCTGTTTACCCCTAGACTAAGGCTAACTCGACATTGGCTTAAATGGTGGCTGCCATTCACAAGTTAAAAGTTAGAAAACAATAAAGCAATTGTATGAGGGTTCTTTATTTTTTTTTCTTTTAGATTTATGAGTTCACCTTTTCTTTTGGGTGTAGATAGACTTACAATCGAAAGTTGATATTTCTTATGAAAGTTCCAGAAAGTAGGCAACGTTTTTATACGCTTGACTTGAGTTTGTTGTAGCTGCTACAATTGCTATTACACTTAAATGTCAGCAGCATTTATGCAGCTTAAGCAAGTTCTAAATGAACGCTTGCACAATTTACAAAATTTGGAAAGTAAAAGAGGGAGAGTCAATGCTGACTTTTTCTGTGAAGAAGACTTATATTCCCATGCAAGAGGATTAGCTAAAATATAAAATTAAATAAGAGATAAGTAAATTTCTAGGGATTTTTGTATAAGCGCTTGCATTTTAAATGAAAACTGCTTGCCTTTACATGTGAAGTGCCACAAACAGGCCCAGCAACTAGATTAGATGACGAAACATAAGCGATTTGAAAACAATTGCTGAAGGCCAAGTGGATTACTAAGTTGGCGTTCACACTGTTTGACACATGAGACATGATAATCTAGTTGGCTTGCATTTCATGCTGATTTTATCATGAATTTAACAATCTATTCACATTCGAAACGTAACTATAAGCAGGAATACTAAACTTAAAAAAAAAAAGTAGACTAATAAGGCTTGATTTTTAGACTAAACTAGCTGTCCCGGCGAACTTGGTACCGCCTAACAGTCAATTAATGAAAAATCATGTGAAAAACATTTTCTAAATTCAGACCACACACACTCAAGGATTGGCTTTATGTTTTGTTAATTGTCATGGTGAATGCAAGACGTATCGGAAATTGAATTCATTTAAACTCAAAGGCCACATCGTTTAGGATCATTGGGATACTCGGAATCAGAACTTCCTCACCATTTGATGTCGTGATTTTGGTGTATCGCCTTGAAGCAATGAATGCAAAGGCTTAGGTGGCGGAGGCAACAGAGTTCAGGCATTTCTCCAGCTAACTTCAATGCCCACAAACAACGTCCATTGGATCAATGCGAACAAACGGATGAGTGCTGTAATCCATTGTGCAATCCTATAAAATCGCTGCTCGACTTAACTCAACACTTGAAGCATTTCTTCTTCCGCTTCCAAGATTATTTCGTTATTGATCTGTGAGATGAGCTCGCCGATTTCTCATTGCCAACCGATTACTCTTACTTCTTCATTGGATTGATTCGTAAGGCTACGAAGCCTAATTGCATTATGACTTTTTTGGAGAAGATTAGATCTTCTCTGTCGCATCATTTTTAATAACAATACTCGCACAAAAGAAACTAATCGACAGCTTAACAGAATAATCTGTAATGATTGAGATCAATCGATTTGACAGATGTCATTTGTTCTCTTTATTTTTATACCCTTGTAAGAGGGTATACTAAAATTGTCGAGATGCTTGTAACGCATAGAAGGAAGCCTCTCCGACCACATAAAGTATATATAATACATTCTTGATCAGCATGACGAGCTGAGTTGATAAAACCATGTCCGTCTGCCCGTCCGTCTGTTTCTATGCTATCTCCTCCGTCAGTTTTAAAGCTATCTTAACCAAACTTTGCACGAAGCCTTTTGGTACAAATACGCTGCACATTTGTCGGAACCGGCCGGATCGGATGACTATAGCATATAGCTGCCATAGGAACGATCGGTCAAAAAACTAGTTTTAGTGAGAAACACTTTTTTGTTTTCAAAACAAACGCCCCCAAACCTCGCATTTTTCAGTTTTCTATGATTTTACATAATTCCACTAAGTTTTATGAAAATCGGACAACTATATAGTTTAGCGGCCATACAACAGTTAGTTCCGAGAAAAAGTCTTAGTACAAAAAACTTTTTTGTTTTCAATGCTATCGCTCTGAAACTTGTTACCTGATCAGTATTATGTGCTACCACACAATTCTGCCAAGTTTGATTCAAATCGGACAACTATAGCATATAGCTGCCATAGAAACGATCGGTTGAAAAAGTAGTTCTAGTGAGAAAAACTTTTTTGCTTTTAACGTTAACGTCTTTTAGCTTTCCAGTTAAGAATATTATCGGTTTTCACACAATTTTGACGAGTTTGATCCAAATCGGATGAATATATCGTAGAGCCGCCATGTAACAAACTGACAAGCAAATGGTCAAAGTAGTGGCGCCTTCTATAGCTAAGTTTGGGAAATAGCTCAGCTAAGAATGTTCGACGAAAATCATTTAAAATCTTAATTTTATAAATTATACAACCTTCAAGGGTATATAAACTTCGGTCGAGCCGAAGTTAGCCTTTCCTCTATATTTTTGTTTACATTTCGATTCGTGTATTTTCTTTTTTTGCATTTGGATATCTTGCTTGGATATCTTCGCCGGGCTATCTAGTAGATTTGATAAGTATTAAGTTTGTACAAATGTTTGTAACAGCCAGAAGGAAGAACCTTCTAGCCTATAAAGTATATCAGCATCAACAGCATCAACTCCATCAACATAAACAATACTTAGTTTCTAAGTTTAAATACAATCAAACGCAGTTCAACAAAGGCCAACGGTCAACGATAGAAAAGCTGGTGGACAACAGTATACGCAATACGCTGTTAAAGGAGGCACCCCTCCAGCAACAGAGCAGGCCGATCAACAGTCACGGCACTGTATCAGCTCGGGAAGATGCTCGAGAAAACAATAGAAGATGAGAAAGTCGCTCTGTGCGCCTTCCTAGATATTGAGGGAGCATTTAACAACACATCCCATAGTGCTGTGAAGAATGCTCTAATCAGAAGAGGAATAAACTCCACAATAGGCAGATGGATAGACTCACTTCTACGATGCAGAGAAGCCTCTGTAGTGGAAGGTGGAAAATCCATCACCGTAACCACAACTATAGGATGCCCTCAGGGAGGATTACTCTCCCCACTGTTTGGGAGCCTACTTGTGGATGAACTCTTAGAAAGACACGAGTCCCAGGGCATAACATGACAGGGATACGCAGATGACATCGTTATCTTTGCAAAAGGAAAGTACGAAGAAACCCTATGTGACATAGTCCAAAGGGGACTGAAAGTGACGTCCGATTGGTGCAATGTGGTTGGGCTCAACCTAAACCCTGCAAAAACCATCGTTGTACCGTTCACTAGAAGATACATATAAACTTAGTAGAATGAGGCCAATACGTCTTTCCGGCTGCCTCATAACACCGGAAAAGGAGGTCAAATATCTTGGCGTCGTCTTCGTCAACAGGCTAAAATTTGACAAACACATAGAGAATACACTCAGTAAGTGTACTACGGCACTATACACATGCAGGAGCATAGCCGGGAAGTCGTGGGGCATGGCACCACACATACTCCGGTGGCTATACCTCATGGTGGTGAGACCGTTGCTCACGTATGGAGCTGTCGTGTGGGGGGATAGAGCAAATGTTCTCACTGTAAGGACACAGTTGCAAAAGCTGCAAAGGCTGGCATGTGTATGCATGACCGGAGCCATGCGTACCTGTCCGACAGCGATCCTAGAAGTACTTATGGTGCTTACACCACTCCACCATACCATCTGCTTGAAGAAAAAAGCCACATTGTTCAGACTGACAGCAGAAGGAGTAGGCAGGAACTACATAGTAAGCCTGAGGGACTCTGAGAAGTTGGAGAAGGAAATCCCTATAATCCTTCAACCCAGAGACGAGATGTTGGCAGAGTTCCACTTCGACAGGAACTTCACTGTACACAAAAGTAATAAGAGAGATTGGATCTCACTAGAAGAGACATATAAAATGCAACCACACACAATTCAGTGGTACACAGACGGGTCCCTGACGCCCCAAGGAACTGGACTTGGGGTAGGTCTGAAAAGGTCTAAGGCAATGGGAGAACTTGCTAGTATATTTCAAGCCGAAATATGTGCTATCTCTCGTTGCGCAGACCTCAATATGGGAAAAAACTACCATAATAGAGAAATTGCTATCCTTTCGGATAGCCAAGCAGCGCTCAATGCGTTCAGCAGCAACAAGTTCACCTTTAAGCTAGTCTGAGAGACAAAGAACAAATTGGACCAACTAGGTAGCAGGAACAACCTGTCCCTACGCTGGATACCGGGACACAAAAACATCCCCGGAAATGGCTAACGAACTGGCACGCAAGGGTGCAGCCACTGCAATGGTAGGACCAGAACCCTACTGTGGCATAGGCCAACACACCATTAGGGAGCTCCTTAGAAAGGAAGTGAATACGCTTAGAACAGCCTCCTGGGTAGACACCAGGGGCTTGAGACAAGCGAAAGCATTAATGGTGGACCACAACCTGAAAAGGTTCCAGAAATTAATCCAACAAGGAAAGAATGCCCTCAGGATCCTGACAGGGCTCTACACGGGCCACTGTAGGCTGCGGGGTCATTTTTACAAGCTGGGAATAGCAAACACCCCACTGTGTAGATACTGTGAAGAGAAGGAGAAGTCCTCAGAACATATTCTAGCCCAATGCGATGCTCTAGCGAGGCGCAGATTCAGTAGATTTGGGGAACACAGCTTACCCCCCAACAATATAAGTAACCTAGAACCCACGAAAATCCTGACATTCGTACAGGAGATAGGGCTGCTAGGAGAGTTGTAAACTAAGTATATGCGCACAATAGATCAGTATTGGTCGCAGAGCGCTATTTCACCAACAACAAACTAATAAAGGCCAACGGATTTATGAAAAGTATTTTAAGGTAAATTCGCTGTCAGAATTTAATGTTGGTTTGGTTGAAAGCCTTTTGTTTGAAGTATATAATTTATGTTGTATATATAATATATAAGTATATAATATATAAGTATAATTTGAAAGTTGTTGCTGCGCTCTTTCTAAATCCAATGGTCATATTGATTTTCGTTAAAACTTATAGCGAACGAATATAAAAACTCGTAAAAAATGTGACCCTTTTGGTAACACTGTCAGGTAGCATAAACAGACTCGCTAAATCAAGTACTCCAAATTTTAGTATGTGTTGCTTCGAAAATGAGCTTAAGCGAGGTTATAATAAGCTGACAATTGAAAATTTACCCCACCTATTTTAACGCAGGTTGGTGAATTTCCCTAAAAGACTTTTTCAGCTTATGTTTCGGATTACTCTTGGAAATTTTTCCAAATTTAAATTCAAGTTGGTAATATTTTGTTATGTAGAGCTTTGAAAATATGTTTGGAGCTGCCCGGATATATAATAAAACTACAAAGTTACATTCAACAGTTTTTCCGCCCATTTTCTGACATTTACAAAAAAATTTTAAATCATTTTTAAAACTGCTATGAAAAACTCAGCTTCCTATCTCTTATGGTTTGGGCTGTCCGGTAATCAACAGTCAATCAGTCTGCATTCACTTAGTTTGATACATGAGACCTGGTAGTCTAGAAGTTCTGCTTTTTGATGTTTTAAATTAGAATAGCTTATCAAATTCATAGAAGAATCATGATGAGAAATGCAGGCCTACTAAATTATCATGTATCAAGCTGTGTGAAGGCAGCCTAATGATCTAGTAGATGACCTAATGCTTGTCCCAGTTTAGTTCCAAATCAAATCGTTTGTACGAAAATTCCGAGATTTCTGAGACACTCCCCAATATAAAGTGTATATAAAATGTACCTACAATACACCAATTTACCAAACTTTATATTGTACGCAGTATGCCCTGCAAGCATTCAACTAATCCATCCGATTCTGCATTGTACACAACCGGCCCTGCAACTGGAAGTACTTGACCGCACGTTGGTTGAACATTCAGCAATTTTGCCGATTTTCCATTGTATGCAGTCCACTAGACCAACCACGAAAGTACTCAACGAGAGGCACAACAACCCTACTTGAACAAACTATCTTATCGACTCCCAATCGAAGCAAACGAGGTAACCATCGACGTAATTACGCAACTCTGTAATCGTTGCAAATGCTCACTATCAGTTTCTACACTCAACGGAAACAGTTCGTTGACTCAACTACGAAACCAACAGCATGCATACAAAGCCATGGCCATTATTGACTAATCGTCGTTACCACACCTCAGCAACGTTTGAGGTTTTGTCCAACGTTAGCACGCAAATCTGGCCTCTAAAAAGTAGCTGACAGAGCGCTTCTTCTCAGCCAAATGAGAAATGTAAGTAATAAACTGTGTACCTTTTGTATAAAAAAGACCATCAAATGAGCATGGATGAAAATACACAAATTTATATATTCAGGTATATTTTCATCCAAGGTATATTTTCATCCAAGGTCACTTTCATATTGTTCATAGTATCAAAATATATTTTAAATTTCATTAGTATCAAAATATAGTAAACTCAACAAAGTGATATCGACATCCAAGCCACAACTAAGAGGGGTACCATCTAATATAAAGATAGTCTAAGGATGAATATATTAAATGGTAAGTTTACATAGGAAAAACTCGTCATACTCACTTGCCTCCTCTTTTTCGTGTCTTTACAGTGTATGAGACGTGCCCGAACCATTCGGCCGTAGATGCTAATTGAGATCCGATAATGTGTTAGTCTAAAAAAAAGTTCATAGCATAAGTTTAAAGTTGGAAGAAACTCGAAATACTCACTGTTGTTATTTTTTTTTTTTTTATTTTGTCAGCAGCATTTTATGATTTTTTTTTTTTTAGAAATTTCTTTTATACAAAAATTAAATCAAAAAATTATTACTTTATGCTTATATTAGCCACTGAAACGAGTCCGAAATTTTTTTCTTTTAATTTTGAATTTTGTTGCTTTCTTTACGAACGCTCGAGTCGAACTGAATTTGTTAGCCCTTTTTCAGTTAACTACGAAATGACAAGTTGATACGATGTCAACTGGACTACTTTGATTTGAAATTTTTTGTAATTTTTTCATGAATTGCAGGGTTTTTGACTTCACGTAGGCATGGATTGGATAGAAAGAGTACTGAAGTGAAGCATGAATTGAATGAATTGTCAAGAGAGGTAAGTAATTGTTAAACAAAATAAATATAATCGGGTATGATCCACATTTCGCTTTGAAATCCTACAACTTTACATATGAAGTGACGAAAACATCTTTGAGGGTTTGAAATCGTCTGCTGTAGTCCAAGCGTATTAAATTCGTCAAATAATTACAATTTTTTTTCGCCCCGATTAAGTAATCTCTGACACATTTGGCTTTTCGCATATAAACTTAAACAATTCTAAATCGACGTCGATATGTGAAGCATACCCCAACACTTTATTTCAAAATCCAAGTACTGACCTAACAAAACAGAGTGTCGATAGTGCCACAAAAATTGTTTGATGAGCAACGAGGTGCAAAACAGATGTCAATTCCATCTCACTCAACACATCTCCTCTGCACGCTTAAATGCCAAAATCTTTGCCTTTTAAAATTGCATTCTCTTTTGCCAGCAAAGCAACTCTTTGAAGAAATTGACAGCATTGCGGAACAAGATGAAGTCCCATCAACCCCACACACACACACACACACACACACACTTTTCACATTAAGCATACGCAGTGTGTGACTGCCAAAAAAAAAAAACAAAATACAAAAGTGCACATCCAGGCAAGGCCACAAACGACAGCAAACTACTTGCAGCTAGAGCAGTAAAAGCAGTGAAAAATCACACACAACGCCCCTGACTGGCGCATTATACGTTTCACTGCGCAATAATGTCATTAAAAGGCGCAAGAAAGGAAGCACAACTGGGTCAGTTAATGCAGCCAGTTGCTACCTCGAGCTGACATTTATGAGCAGAGCAACAAAAGCAAGACAAACTTAAACGTTCCCCAATTAAAATCAAGGTTTAAACGAAAGCCAACACCACAGGAGTGTCAAAAATTTATGGAACTGACGCGTCACACACACGCACAGCGACGGCTTAAGGCTGATGGAAAATATGGCCAGGCCTCGGGTGTGAGTTTAAAAAGGAAAGAAAAGCGAAACGAAACCAAAAACCAAAGCCCAGCCTGCCAGGAATTGTGGCAATGGCAACAAAATCAAAGACAAGCGCCAAGTTACCAGCAAAACCAAAGTCAGAAGAGGCGCGCATAATTAATGTAGGCATAAAAACAAGTGACTTGTAAATATTGCCAAGGCAATTGGCAAAAGCGAGGGCGGAGACTAGAGAGTTGCCGACGCTCATGTGTGTGTGTGTGTGTATGTGGGAGTGTGAGTGTGCGTAAGTGTGGCTACTCACAAAGTGGCAAGTGGCAGCTTGGTTACCAAAACGGAGGTTGTCAAGCAGACGCACAGTGTGCTCGGAATAGTCGAAAAAGTACATTTTTTAATAGTAACACATATTACATGTTGTCGCCGAATTCATTAGTTTTTTGGGATCACATCAATTTCAATAAACACCTCGTTGACCACCTTTAAGAAGTGACATTCGTGTTTGAATACTTTTATTAATGGACTTCAATAAATTTGGAAATCAAGTCTATCAAAATTCGATAGAAGCTGTAGAGCCCTACTTAAGTAGCTAGACTTTGTCTATTTAAGAAAAATTAAAATGTCAAACTTTAGTTTTATATAACTTTATGCTATTGAATTCAATACTTAATTAATAAATAATGGGAAAACTCTGAAAATTTATCAATCAATAACCTAATCAACTTAGCCCCCATGAACCAAGGTTAAAAAACATTGCGGAATCTGAAGCTGTTCCGAACCAAAACTTTCGGTTCGGCTCCTCAAAAGTAAAGCCATTCTGAATTGTAAGAAATCTGTTGTAATCATAGATTAAAACCGAAACGAATAACGGTTAGGGTTACGGTTACTGTTTTGGCCGATCGCTTTTTTTCCGGCTACGGTTATACTACAGTTGTGGGCTATGGGTTACGATTATTAACCTAGTTCTGTTTCGTGTTTCGGTTACGGTTATGGTAATAAGTATAAAATATCACTCTGACAAATCATTCGGACAAATGCGGTACCATTTCAGCAAATGTACTTAGCTCAAGTTTCTTATACAGAAGTATTTTCGCCTATTTTAAAATTTAGCATTATAAGTTTTAAAAATGACTTCTTAATTGAGACTGTAATTAGATCTAAATAGCATAATAGCATTTAGAGTTTGAGAGTTCAAGCGACTCCCGCGAGGTTTCATTATAAATTCCTGAACACCAACGCTCACTTGTGTGTACTGCTAGCACAACTTTTGATAATTCAAAAAGATCTGGAAATATTTTTGAATTTTTTCCCACTTTTCCATATTGGATACATTGGCCGTGTTCAGCAGAACAACTTGTTCCCTGACGTTCCGGTGCGGACGAAATTCCTAGCTGTGTTCTCAAGAATTGTTTAAATGCTTAATGCAAGCCTCTTTCTAAAATTTTTCAATTATCTCTACACCACAGCTTTTTTCCTGATATCTGGAAGGAATCCTTCATCTTACCACTTCATAAAAAAGGAAGTAGAACTGATATTCAGAACTATCGTGGGATAGCAAAACTTTGTGCCTTACCCAAACTCTTTGAATTGGTTATAACTTCTCAGTTGCAGCACCAGTGTTGCTCTCTTATGTCTCCATCACAGCATGGGTTTATGAAGCGCCGGTCTACATCAACAAATCTTCTCGAGTTTACTTCCATAAGAAGGGACGGATTTTAGCTGAAAAATCAGGCAGATGCTATTTTCACAGATTTTAGCAAGGCATTTGATTCAGTTAATCACCTTTTGCTTTTAAAGAAATTACCACTTTTAGGTTTTCCTAACCCTTTAGTCAACTGGATTTCAAAAAGTCATATTTAACAACACTCCCTCCAAGTGCGTTTACGTTACTTCCGGAGTTCCTCAAGGGAGTCATTATTCATAATTCATAATTTGATTATTCATAAACGACCTTCCTTCTGTCATTGAAAATTCTCATGTGATGATGTATGCAGATGATGTTAAAATTTGTGTGCAGCTCACAGACCCCGATTCACATTGTCTGTTGCAAAACGACATTAACCACCTTCAATCGTGGTGCATTAACAACTTGCTGTACATTAACCACTCTAAATAAATGTAGTGCTATGTCCTTTTACCGCTCTGCCCCATTTATGGGTAACTATTCCCTGGGCCCGCACAACCTGGAGCGCATACATACTGTAACAGACCTTGGCGTATTATTCAGCCATAATATGAACTTTTCTGATCACATTGGGATTATCGTTAGCAAAGCCAAAGGGGTGTTCGCATTTGAGTTCGCATAAAGAGTTTGATGACCCATACACAGCTAAGCTTCTTTACGTCGCACTTGTCCGACCTATACTTGAGTACTACTCAAGCGTATGGTCACCACAGTATGCAACATACCAGGGCCTTATTGAGTCGGTGCAGAAGCAATTTCTCCGGTTCGCCTTACGTGGACTAAACTGAGATCAACACCGTATGTGGACAGACTTCGTCTATTAAGCCTACCGTCTCTGCCAGATCGGAGAATCTGTCATGGAGTTATGTTCCTTCATAAACTAATAAATGGCCATATTGATTCTTGTTTTCTTTTGAGCCATATTAATTTTTCAATCCCAGCTAGATCTACATAACAGTTCCGAACAATTTTCTTATATATAAGTAGATCTAATTTCGAATCTCACGACCCGTTTCGAATTATATGCACGTTGTATAACGATTTATACCATTTGTTAAATTCTGAGGGTTCGATGTAGGAAAATGTTTTTAATATTTTGTTATACTTATCTTCCAAGAGATTGTAAATCTTTGCCTCCGCCCACCTGATGTGAGTCGGAGCACATCATAAAAATGTTCTCTTAAATCGGACGGAGGCGGGATAAGGATTAACTATATTTTTAAAAAAATTTGTCACAAAGCTTTGAAACTGACGTCTTGGCAAAGCTTTATTTAAGGGCATATTTTTTTTGTTTATAACTTCAAAAATTAATATCTTTTAAACTATAAAAGTCTCCATCTTTTTGAAAGCACCGTAATTTAAGTTGTGTTTAGGCCAATGAAATGTATATCCTTAGAAGCTATATCATGGTGGTTAACCCTGCGAAAAAATTATACAAAAAATTTAGCATCAATTACTTAATATTATTAAATAATTTAAAAAGTTATTAAATTATTATTTTAATAGATACATTGAAATACTATTCAGCAATATCAAAACGAGACCTGTCCGATAAACCAAACCTGAGAAATCTAGTTTTTAAAAAACACTTTTTTTCCATATTTCCGTTTTTGACGATTTTTGAAATTGTTTATAAAATTAACAACAAATTTTTTTTGCTTAACCGCCAATTACGTTTTTGTGGGCATGTCGAGATCTAATTTCGGATCTTTTTTATTGAAATCAAAAATGGTGAGTTTTTTAACTGTTCGGTTTATAAAAGAATGACCCACAGACTAGATTCTCTAAATTCTAACTCGTGAGATAAAAGTTTTTTCAAATTCACATTGAATCCAAATAGATTAAAAATCGCCAAAGACTTACAGTGTAATATCACATATGTATGTGTAAGGAAATGTTTGACGCAGTTTGACGCTTACCAAAGTGCATCAAATAATAAAGCGACTACTGACATCTTTAGAGCCTTCATAACGGCTAAATCAAACATCAAACAACTTAAATCTATTACGCTGTCTCAAGGTCTTACAACTGGTTTTGTCTGTAAACCACGTAATCTTCGGGGTTTTCCGGTCTTTCTTTACACATTATTTACAAAATTACTATTTACATTATCAGTACGGTCTCGGTCCATTTATATACACACGTCCGTCTCGGTCAGCGTCCATCTCCTACTCCTCTGTCTGTCTTCTGCTACTGCGCTGTCCTCCATCCAGTGTGACCATCGCCTAAATACTTATCGATACATTTACACATTTGGCGGCTACCTTCGAAATTGCAAAGTCTACATGTCTGATCAAAAGTATATAAACTCTGAATATTTTTCTAAATGCAAATCATATTAATTGCATTACTATTAAATTTGGGTAAATTTGAGGCCAAACCAAGGCTTAAACCAAAACCTTTTCCCAAAAATCCACAATCCTTAAATTTCCGAAAATGAGCCATTGTCATATTTCGGTTCAAACCATCGAAACGGAGCTCCGAAAAAATTAGTTGGGTTTGGAGTCCTGTTTAAAATTATTTTCAAACAAAATTTCATAAATATTAATTGGTTTTAATTATTTATCTTGTTGTGTTTGGAGTTTTTTGCAAAATAGCCGCCAGTATATATAAATGAATCGATATTTCAGTGTTAAGGTATCGTAATCGCATGATGGTCACACTGTATAGAGAATGGACTGTAGAGAGTTTTATATAGTAGATTATAGAAGATAAACAAATACAGACGCTGTAAATAAATGCGCAAAGAAACAGACAGACAGATGACAAAACTGTATCGACAAACCGTGAAGACACAAACTCGAATAGAGACATTGCAAATAGTAAATCGTGTGAAATAGTAAATTGAGTAAATACTGTAGAAATAAAAGCCCGAAAATTGAAAAAACCCTCGCTAACAATCTAGACTATTCGTTATTTGAATAATGCCAATTCTTCTGCATGGTCAGAACCTGGGCTATCCGTCAATGAGACATCGCTGTCAGACGAGCTCTTTGACTCTTTGACAAATCCATGTTACTGGAGGGCGAACCATGTTACTGAAGGGATGTAGGAACCACATCTTTATTTCTTAAAGTTTTGTAACCTTAAGCACAACAAAGTTTGCTATGGTTTTCAGAATTTATTTTTATTATTTGGGATCACAAAACACTTATTAAAAATAAAAATCACATCATTTCAGAAAACTATATTGTGTCTTTGACAAAGCCTTTTTTATTCATTATTAAAACAATTTTCTAAGTAATCAATTCTATTGTTTTAAACCTCAAGCGTTGTTATTTAACTGTGGTTTCAGTGTGCATTGTCTAAGTTTCACTTTGCCAATAAAGGCCAGGCGAGGCAAAGGCGCTGGGCCACTTAAAAGCGCACACAAAAGCCAACTCCCAGCCAGAACACAGTGTGCACACATATGTACTTTGTACATACACATGCACATGTTTCGCTGTATGTGTGTGTCTGTGTGTGTGTGTGAGTTGTTTATGCATGTGGGTGCTGCCTAGTCCAGCTGATGTTGTTTGCCTGCGTTTATATGGTCTAGTGATTGTGACATTGTAGCTACAATTACAAGCGGAAGTGAGGCACATCAACGCACTCACACACACAGATACAGGCACACGCACACTCAGGAGACGTCTATCTTTGCTTTATGTATGGCTAATGCGCCACTAAAGCTGCGCACAAATTGAGCTTATCGTATGGTTATTTCAATTCTATTTGATGCGCAGCTCGGCCCAAACGTCTTCAGGCGTTGCCCGAAACATTGTGTGAAAAATGTTGAGCCAAAGTTTGTTAGCATTAATGCGGATATGGGAGGCTTTGCGTTTGTGTGTGTGTGTGTGTGTATTCAGCGGATGTGTGCGTAAGTGTTTGATATCTTCATATGCATTAGTTTCTCTTATAAAGTTATTAACCAAAATTAATGTTTGCTATAAAATCTTGTATGTGTTTAGGAAGTGACTGTGCATAAAATAAACGCCAACAACTTCAACCAGCAATTTCAAATGGGTCTCTGAAGTTGGTTTACGGGTAAAGGGAACTCGGTCACGGGACTCATGCATTAATGAACTCTGTGGTTGTGGTTGACTAAGGAATTCGAATCATAAGGGAAATAACGGTTGAGTTGAAAGTTAATGAAACGAAAAATATTTACATTTAAAGTTAGTATGAAATTGGGAACTGAACCAAACCGTAACGAACCGCGAACCAAACCTGTGTTCTAGAGAAAGTTTTGAACGGCATTTCATGGGTGAGTTTGAAATTGTTTAATCGGGCTGATTTAGTGGAAATGAGCTGATATCAGTCAGTTGAACCACCTCAGGCAGAGCTACTCACTCGCTAACTCTTAGAATTTCAATCGATAAGGAAGTGAAACTTTAACCACTTCAACCAGTGTTTTTAGCTGGAACAATACAATTGGATTTTGGAATTCTTTACCCCCCTACACAATATCCGGCTCGAAGAACCGTTTGTGCATATTTTCCTGAATATTAATAACTTCATTAATATTGAGATTCAAAACTATTTGAATGTTTCCCAAGTGTAAAAATAATTTATTTAGTGTGAGCCACTGAACCGAACGAACAACAGCGATTCGGTTAGCTATAAAATTCTTGCTATGAACCGAACCCATGCGCTTTGGGCCAGCGGGACGAAATTTGGCCAAAAGGCCTAAGTTTTTGTTTGTGAAACTGAATGAAAAGACTTCCGGAAATGATGAATTTGCAACACTGCAAATAGTTTTTTGTTTTTTAATACTGCACTATAGCCTGACGTATGCGCTTTTGCGCGGTTTTGCTTTGATTTGTATACAAAAGCTTATAAAATTTTATTCCCATTTGAAATCGTGCATTATGCTTTTATACCATCAGCCGAAAAGTAAGCTTCTGTTGTCAAAACCTATTAATTCTGGCCTTGAGCTCTGAGGTAAACCAGAGACATTGGAACTCACAAAGTTGCGTAACGCAGTACAACCAAATGCCACAAGCTAGAGAATTTTTTGTCGCGTCGCATTTGACATTTGTATTTGTGTGGGTGCGTCAGATGTTCGGCAACGAACACGAATGCGAATGGTGGGCGCTAGAGGATAGAGATTCAGAGGGACCTCTAGTAGCCGACCATCAACTCAGTGTCCATGTATCGATCAGACAATTAGCGCATGCCTTCCACACTTCCATATAGAATCTCCACTAAGTCGCTTGTATACCCTTTTCAATATATTCAGAAGACTTAAGCAAGCTTAAAGATATATTAATATATAAGCACATAAAATACACATTCACATGAGAGAAGCTCTCCTTTGAAATTGCTGTTTGAGCCAATTTTACATTTTACATTACATAAAATACTTCACGAATAAGTGCAAACCTCGCGTTGTATAATAATATGTGTAATAAGAATGCAGTAATACTGCAAATACTACAATTAAGTTAGAATGTTTAAATAACGATGGCAAGAGTATTTCAAAAGCAGCTTTTAAACTATAATACGTTGCATTTCGCTTGCACATACTCGCTCTCTTACTTACAAAAACTGAGAGCGCCAGTCTACAACGCAGCTTCTACCTGCTTCACAGATAGATATTTGCCCATTCTTACTTTTTTATGACAAAGTAATAAACTGCAAATAACCCAAAAATTATGAAAGGCCGTTAAAATGTAAATGTTTGAACGAGACAGTATGAGTTACTGCTACTATCATAAATGAAACCAAATTAATGTGCATTTCCCTGCCTTTTTTCCCATTTTTTATGACTAAGAAAGCTAAGAAAGCTAATATGAGCGGGGGCAGTTTGTGTATGCTTATTCTGATATGCCCTTTCCAAGTTTTGCATTTTTTGTTTAAATGAAATTATCAGCCAAGCTCCCATTTTCGCTTTCGCAAAAGTTTTACGATTTTGAATCCTAATTTGGTCCAAAAACCGGTTTGAAATCGCAAAAGTTTTGCGAAAATGGGAGCATGGCTGTATGCAACATTTATGAACATTTCTTGTGATTGAATTAAACAATTTTTATTGACAATGTTTATTGAAACAACAAAAGCCCTAAAGCAATGCACACAGAAAACCATCCCAAAAAATTACGAACAAGTGTCATTTGCACACTGAAGACGTGAAACTGAGCAGAGAGCACTGGAGAGAGCCACCATACGACCGACAGACGTTGTCGACCGAACTCAAAGAACCGAAATCGGCTCAACAAATATACACACGCACAGCATACTAATGTAAAATCGAACATACACATCGAAAATCCACGCTTAAGATTTTGCCTGAAGGGAGGGAGAGGGAGATTGACAGCTAGTGATCAATAAATTTGTGTGAAATATGGAAAATACAGCCAAAGATATGTTATTTGCAAATAATATTTTGGAATTGTGTTCCATGTGTTATATGTTTATTTTTAATAAGTTTTGAGTGACGTCCTTAGCCCGAGAAAACCTAACCAAAACACCTGTGCACTGTGGAGCTAAAACTAACTTTCTCCCACCTTCGTCCAAAATGTAATTATGTTTAAGTGTTCTTGAAAGTATGCACTTCAATTTGTTATCAACACTTTTTGCCCGATTTTGCCCGTTCTCCGTTAAATGTTGTATTTTTAGGAAAGATTTATATATGGTGTGCCAATAATAGGAAAGACAAAGCGATTTCAGATTGGAGTTTTGAGCAAAGTCACATTCAAAATATAAGCGTCGAGACAACAAATAATATTATTAAAAAAAATCATCAATTTTACACGCTTCATACAGAAAAAGTTGCCCAAGTGCAACAGAACAATCTCCAATTTTAAGTTGGAACACTCAAAATGGCTTTGTTCGACAATGACGATTACTTTGGACAGCGATGAATGGTAATTCCCGGGCAGCTGGTCCTCGTCTGAAAAGAAAATTATCAGCTGAACTGGCAGATAACCAGAAAAGTGACACAAGTCTTCTTATGCATGCAGCAGCGGTTTCGGCAAATAAATATAATGAAAAGGATACGGCGTTTTTATTAAAAAATTCCGGGCGGATCAAGTGAGATAAGGAAAAAAATTGTTTTTCGCGGATCCCATATCTCTTACACCAAACGAAGCTTTAGAATTTTTGCTCGATAACTCGTTAAGCAAAAAACAGTATAATGCTATTCGAGATCTAAACAAAAAACAAAGTTGTGACATATATCCAAGTTTCCTAAAAATTCAGTAGGCTAAGTTGCGAAAGTATCTGCTACTGGAACTAAGCGGAAATTCCCTTGCAAGATCTCTTAAACCAAACTGCCAGCCGATTCGTACTTTTACAACAAGAGCTACTTTGTAACTTAGGGAATATTACGAACGTTACATTAATTGCTAGCTAAGGATTTGATGGGTCGACTGGATAGTCAGTCGCATGCTCGCCAAAATTCGCGGGCTAATAGTATAATGGATGTCTTCCACAGATCAATGGACCCCTTTTTTTCGAGTATTATGATTAATAAAAGGTCAGGTCAATACAAAAATAAAGTGTTGCCGAAAAGTGTCATTGCACTTTTAGAAGTACCTCACTTTGAAATATAAAATAAGAACGACCGTCCACATACAAACTGCGAAGATAATATTGATTCCGAGCTAGATGACGAAGAAATTGATTGTAATTAGTTAATTGTGTTAAAACAAGATCTCAAATTGAATAAAAAAATGGATTAATAAAAACTTTCAACTAAAATATAAAATTACGTGTACGCAGAATATGATCATATGGGCGGCGAGGGTGGTAGAGCAGGGCAAAACATCGATGTTTTTAGCGATGTATCAATGTTTGGAAGAAGTGGCAAACATCGAGGTTTTTTTTCGACATCGATGCTTTCACTTTTCTACCATCTCTAAAAGCGTCGGCAGAGGAAGCGAGGAAATTGTAAGAGAACTTATTAAAATTTGTAATTTATAATATAAATGTTTTCAATTAAATAGAAATAAATAAGAGAGGTTGTGGTGGTCTTGGACTTGCCCAGTCGCAGGATCGAAAATATGGACAAATAAGTCCACATAATGACAATTTTGAATAATATGGGCTATGTCGGCTAACCACAGAATATTGGACGTCCAGGGCCACAGAAGGGTATATTTAAGTTACTTGTCTTTTCATAAATAGCAATTTTGAGTTACAGTCGGTAGTTCTGTCTACGCAGAAACTTTTAACATTCACAAATCATACGGCAAACAACATATCAGAAATTTTGCTAAGTATATTGACACGAGAAAGTTGTAACAGTTGTAACTGATAATGACGCAACTATGAAGAAAGCATGTGAGCTACTAAAGCTTGATCACATACCATGCTTTTCCCACTCGTTTAAATTACTAGTACAGGATGCTTTAAAACGTGTTTTACTTCAAGTCAAGCGCAAAAGCTAATATAAAGCTTAAACAGTCGCAGGTCGTTGAAAGTAGGTGGAAAAGCACATAAAAAAATATACAAATATTATTTTCAACTTATATGTAGTATTACCATCAGAAACATCGATGTTTTTTTCAAATCATCGAGTTTGTCAAAGATCAGAAACATCGATGGTTGCGAACATCCATGTTTTCACTGCGCTAGAGGGTGGCCGTGGCCCGATCGGTTCAAAATTATTCTCCACATGTCAGTTTTGCCATAGTTATTAAATCCTCCAAATTTCAACTCTGAGGCTGCAAAGTCGACACTTTATTCGAAAAAATTTTCCATCCAGCCCAGTTTGCATTGTATGGCCGTTGCGCATCTAGGGTCTTTGGGTAAACTATCTTAATACTAACGAGTTAAAATTTTGTAGCAAATGATGTAAATTGACACATAAAAAATAAATTGTTTCTTAATTCAACAAGTTAGAATGTCGGTCAAGCCCGACTATAATATACTCTGTACCAGCCACGGTTGCCACACCAAAAATTGTGTTTTTTTTCCTGTTGGTGCACTGGCACTTTTTTTGATTGGAATTGGCTCTTTTGCATGGAGCCCGGAAAAGACGCAGAAATTAAAAGAGTTTCAAAAATTCTGCGAAGTAAGACCACACATAATTTTGGGAATAGCAATGACAAGATGGTTGCGCGAGCTTGCTTGAGCAGTGGGATGTTCCCTAAATATTTTCCTTGGCTCAGACTCTAGAAGTCTACAATTTAAGCCAAAAGAAATAGTCAATTTAATGAATAAACCAGAAATCAAAAGTTATTTAAATTGTATTCTTGAAATTAAAGATTATTAAAGATTTGAATACGGAATTTCAATCAGATCGAGACTAGAATCTACTTTAAAATCAACACAAGACACCATAAATTGACTTTATTCAGAAAATTGATGGGTTGGTAGTGGTTCTAGACTATTTACATCTGCTAAACACGAATCTGTTTTCGGAAATGGTCCATTAAGTCTAGATTTTAAGTAGCTTAAGGCGCGTAAGCTGTTTAGGCGCGTTTAGTTTTGAGTCCGTTATTATATTTTGACTCCCTATGACTTTATTCAGAGAAAACAAGAACTCATCAACTTTCAAATAAAGTATCTCAAACAATTCTACGATTTTTTTGAACGAAGATATACCATTTTGAATACATGTCTATCCAACAGGCTACAAAGTAAATTCAATGTTTATCTGGCAAATAGCAGCTACATATATAGGAGATGAGAAATCGTCCCTTAAAGATTATGAATTTTTTCAGATTGGAAGCGTTATTTCTTTAAGTATACTCGTATAAGTCATTGTGATAAGATCAAGTTATTTTAATATTTTGACTTACATACCAAGACTTATTCAGACTTCTAAAGACTTACGTTGTTATGTTTTACCGTTTTATCTTTGTAACCACTCATCCGATTGTTTTGAAATTTGGACACAAAGAATTAGAATTAAATCCGAGGAAGCCACAATGTTAACATTTTATTGAAACAGCAACTAATTAATATTTTACTAAGAAATATTTTTTGGGTTTTTTTTGGACATTTAATAATACTCAAGAAATGAAATGAATGTATAATTTAACGATTTTGTGGAAGAGATATATTTTATTTCATTAAATAAAAATATAATATGAATAAAAAGAAGAAAATTTTGTTGGCTCTTTTCTGAAATTTTCTTCAAGTGGCAACCGTGGTACCTGCTCAGGCCGCCTCTTGCATTTGCATTATACTTGATCTGCCTGCAAGTACAAGAAATATATGTCCCATACATGTCGACCTTCTATCTCTTACCATCTCTGAGATCTGTGCGTTCATACAGACTGACAGACAGACAGACGGACATGGCTATATTGACTCTGCTGTTGATGCTGATCAAAAATATATATACTTTATAGGGTTGGAAATGTTTCCTTCTCCCTGTTACTGACTTTTGAACTAACTTAATCGGATGTGTTCCAGAAATCTCTAGAGATTTTCGTACAAACGATTTGATTTGGAACTAGGAGAACTTTATATGTGTAATAATAGGAATAAGGTCGGCTACTAGATCATAGGTCGGTAAAACCGTACCCATTAAATCTACTTGACCTTGAGCAGTCGGTTTCAAATCGCCCAACTTTTGTCATCTAATCTAGTAGCCGGGCATATTTGTGGCACTTCAAATATAAGGGCAGGTAGTTTTAATTCGTAATGCAAGCGTTTATACCAAAATCTCTAGAGGTTTCTGGAACACCTCGGTATATACTCTGTGTACCTTTGGTACAGAGAATAAAAAATTTTTATTCAGGGACTAAAACCGAAACAAATATCGGTTTCGGTTACGGTTATTAAAATCAAATTTGTTTTGGTTGCAGTTACTTGTTATACTCTGTACCGAAGGTACATAGAGTATATTAAGTTTGTGCAAAAGTATGTAACAGGGAGAAGGAATCGTTTCCGACCCTATAAAGTATATATATTCTTAATCAGCATCAACAGCCGAGTCGATATAGCCATGTCCGGCTGTCCGTCTGTCTGTCTGTCCGTCTGTCTGTCTGTCCGTCCGTATGAACGAAGAGATCTCAGAGATGGTAAGAGATAGAGGTTTGACATGTATGGGACATATATTTCTTATACTTGCAGGCAGATCAAGTTTATTTTCAATTTTTGCCACGCCCCCTCCCGCCCCCGCAATTTGGAAAAAACTTCATATCTCCTACAGTTTTGGAGATAGATCGTTCGTTCCTTCTAGAGATACCTTGTAAACAATTATTCATCGATTTGCTGAAGGAATGATAAAGATCGGATGAACGATACTCAAGTTATGGGCAAAAAACGGCCTGTTAACACCACCCACCCCCCCACCAACAACCACAGCAACATACCCTAACCGTTCCACACAGGCAATCTTAGTGCGAGAGAGAAAGAGAGAGAGAGAGAGATAAACTTAGAGAGCGCACCGCGTTGTGCGCGGGGTGTTAACTGGCCGTTTGACTCCTGAGCAAATGCGAGTGTAAGGGTACAGAGTATGTTGTAGTCGGGCTTGACCGACTTTCTTTCTTGTTTTTATTTCGGTTCGGTTGCGATTCGGTCACAAAATTATCGTTTCGTTTAGTGGTTTCAAACCGGTTAAATATACATATTAATTTAAAAGAAAATTACATTTGATTTGATCTTAGTTTCATAATTGGTGTTAAAGTTTTTGCGTCCAATTTGTTTCTTAATGGATTTAGTATAAATCTTACACCAAAAATAAGTCGTTCGACACTTATAGGTATGTAATTGTGTTCAAGAACCTGCTAATACTACTTTCGATAAGTCGTACAGTAGGAATTTTCTTTCTATTATTTGAGTATATTAATATTAGAACTCAGTCTTTTAACATTAAGAAACGCATTTAACGCAACGTTTGTACCATTTCTTAATTCAATTGATTTTGTTTTTTCCATGTGGCCTTCTGTTTGTGAGCCATTCATATATTGCATTAAAACTCGTGATAACATCAGCTAATTCTTCTGTTACCGTATTCGATTCGTTTCCTAAAACTGTTAGATCTTCCCACTTCGAATATCTTCATATCGAAATGTTTTAGCCAGGGGAGCCAGTGTGCTTGTGTCTAAACTGAAGCAATATCAGTTGCTCGTGATTGGCGATTTTGTTGCTGACAAATGATTTCGTTTGAAAAACCACTCAACTGTGTATTGGTGTCTACTCCACCATAAGCTGTCAGGTTTGTCTGCAAGTCACTGAACCGTACAAATCCGTTTTCCACGAGGTTTGAATTCTTACTAAGAAATTACCTAGTTTTTGACATCAAAAATTTAGTTTTTGTATATTTTGAAAATTTTGGAACAACAAATATACGTTTCTTAGCAGTTCCCTTAGCTTTTCGAAATAAAATTTTCTAAACTTCTTGTACAACATGTGTTTACAAAACCGACAGTTTCAACAATTTTCCCTTAAATTTAATCACCCTCAAACTTATCCAATTACTAGTTGAGCGATTAAAACCCAAGTCCCAAAAAACCTTATGAACTTTCTTCAATTCGTGACCCAACCAAAGTGTGTCATCGAGAACTTTGCTCATTTATACCATAAACACGCATGCCTCGACCGACGCTGGACAACATTTTGATATTAAAAATTTAATATGCACATCTACACACACACACACACACACACGCACATTAATTTGCATAACTAATCAGGCCCCAACAAACTTTTGAAAGAATCCCAAATGCAACACAAAAAAATGTAAAACTAGCAAAAACTTTTGATGACAAACAGACCAGAATGTTTCTCAAATTAATTCAAACTCATAAAATATTGACCATCAAACAGACATAAAAAAAAAGGAGGAAGTCCAAAAACGAGAAAGACATTCAAACACGTGTTGTGCCAGCTTCCATTTGTCTAGTTGTCAATTTTTAATGTGGCTGCTTGACAAATCAATTTGCTCTAGCGAACAAAGGAATGAAAAGTTTGCTCCACGGCACACACCCACACAAAAGAGCAACGGCAACATCTTAAGAATAATTCGATTCGTTCCCACTTGCTACGACTATTTTGCACAAATTGATGGAATTTTAAATGTGTTTTGCTAGGCCCATCGACTGGCAATTAAGTTCGGGTCCCCAGTAATTGCACGTGAAAAGCTGACAAAAAAGAGTTAAATTCTTTCATGCTGAGTAAATTTTCCAGCACAGAAACAATTTACCCAGAATCTTAAAACACACAAATCACCCAACAGTTTGCTGACCACACACACACGACTTCTCTATGCGTATTAAGTGTAATTAACTTGGCCAAGAAACTTTCAGGCCAAAGCTCTGGCCAGTGCCCAAGGCATATCGTTAGCTTTTTGTTTATTTATCTCCTTTGCTTTTGTTGTATAATTTAAATGGATTTTGTGGTTTATTTTGAAGATTGCTTAAGCATTGCAGTTTTATCTCTCTTCGTTTTTTTTTTTGTCTTTGGTCTAATACAATTTCCGGTTGACCCAGTTCAAGAGCACAACGCTTAGGGGATTTATGGCCTAAGCGTTTTACTAAGATATTTGCGGCAAATTATAATAAATATAAATTTTATTTTCAAGATGCCCCCAAAAACATGGAATTGCAATTTAAGATTCACACATTGACAGCAGTTCACACAGCAGTTCAACACTTTTTTTTTGGTTTGTTTGTTTGTTGTTGTTGTTTTGTTTTGCCCAAAAATCAATTTATATGTTAATTTGTAAGTAAAAATCCACAAACGCCGAGGGAAAAGTGTGTGAAAACTGCCTGCAAAACCGAAGAATAAAAACAAAAAAAAAATCTCAACATGTTGTAGGTGCCAAAAACGAACAGCCGTTGAGTGAGTCTGCGTTGTGTGGCAGAAGTTTTTAGCTGGCAGCTGTAAGCCTTCAGTTGGCCAAACAACATGACAGCTATGAAAGCCATCAACATCTACACAGATGAGTGTACGTTTAATGTACAAATGCACGCACAGCTGGTTACACACACACACGCTTTTTACATTAGCGCTGCATACTTTGTGGCCCAAAGATATTTTGCTACAAAAAATACTTAAAATATAAGCAAAATTTAAGCAGCTGAATGGATTTATAACAAAAAAAAAGAGGTTTGACAACTTCACTTATGGTTTATATTCTACGCGTTGGATAAAGTCAACGTCATACCGGCAAGCGCATCGAGCGGATGAATGTGAGTCGGCTGATCGAACATGTCTGTGAACCTTTAATCAGCGAAACAAAACTCAGCGTTAAATAAAATCAAATGACTGGCCCTGCTTAAAGCAGTGCCAGCCAAATGGAGAGGACAAAAAAGTGTGCTTGTGTTTGTGAGCAAGAGAGCTTTCTCCAGACTACAGCCATTTTACTTGCAATTCAATGTTCATCGATTCACACAATCATGAGTTCGGCTCGCGTTTGCGTAAAAACGCGACTGACTTCGGCTAGTGGTAGCTATGGCTGGTCGGCTCTGGCTTAAAGTGAACCAGGCAAGCTCTCTCTCTCTCTATCTCTGTCAGCAGCGCCGCCACAGCCACACAGGGGTGATTTTCGTTCATTTTAATCAATTGTTGTTGAGCCAAACGAACAAACATCCGAATATATTGGAATAAAGGCAAACATTATTACTGAACCGCCAAAATCATGGCGAAATCCCTATTATTGATTTGGCATGGCTGTTCTGTTATTAAATTTTGTTCTTTTTGCCTCCAAATATCGTTGAAAAGAAAACACTAGTATAAAAAAGATGTACTATTAACTACTTAAGCTCTTTTTGCCTTACACTGAGAGAAACTTGCATATCACATTCTTAAGCATTTGAAACTATTACATATTCTTGCCTAAATAATATCTACAAATAATACCATTAAAGTTCTATACCCTTATTATTGACATAGGCCAGTTTATCTACATGCTGAGCTATCTACACTTATTTACTTATATTATCTACATTTTACATAGCACTTCTTTTTAATATAATTGTTGAATATTTCGCTGGATAAAAACTTAGTTTTTAGTTTGAGCATATAATCATGAAAGTAGAAAAGAGTTTAAATATCATTAAAATTGGGAATAAATGTTAGAACCTTGAAGATGAACTAAAGTGTCGGTTTTTTGGAAGCCATGCCTCGCCCTAGTAAACCAATGTGGTGATCGTTTCTGGATAATAAAGGGGTCGTTCTTTTTCACATTATGCAACTTGACGGCCATGGTTGGGTGGGGATAGCCAACACATCCGGAGATGTCATCCAGTTTTTGTTTTCTTCTTTCCCTTCAACTTTCTCTGGCTATCTATCAATCTCCTTCTCTCGTTCTATTTTTCTCTTTCTCTATATCTCCCTCGAATTTGGCTCTCCATTTCACTCTCTTCCCCTGTTCTTTGTGTAAAAATCGTTGAAAAGAGGTCGATCTGCCGCTGAAACTGAACCAGTAGCACGCGAATCAAAATTAAAATTCAGCCTAAACGAGAGCTAGTAGCCCGTTGCGCTTGCTCCGTAATCGCTCCTACACCCACATCTGCTCTACAACATTGGGGCATATACCCGTGTACGTTGCATGCCACAAGCCTCGGCTTAAAGAGCGATCCAATTTTTTGCAAGTATTTCAAAAAAAAAAATTCAACAAAAAAATAAACCAAATCGAAGTAGTCCAGTTGACTTGGCTTGTCATTTCGTTGTCAACTGTAGTTCTACTCCAGCTTTCGTATAGAAAACAACCAACAAATATTTCGGTTTTACTTTATTTAATTTTTATTCAATTAAATTTAAAAAATGGATTTTGCAATTATTTTTATTATTCTCATTAACCATTAAGCTGAGCACTAGAGACATTTCAATAATCCATGTGGCTTGAAAAATATTTCTATTTTATTTTTTTAAGTATTATTTTATAAAGTTGACATTTTACATACATTTTTGTGTGTTTCACTTGACCTAGAGCCGGCAATACTCAAATTTGTATTATTTTATATTTATTTGAATTTTAAAAATTGATTTTCCTATTATTCTTCCATCATTATTGTATAGATCAACACAACAGCCATGTCCACCAGCCATGAGGCTTGGTTGTAATAACTTATTTGGATCGCCAGGTCAATTTTGCACTATAGCGCGCGCTCTCTACATCAAACAGTGTGATTGTAGCCTAAAATTGACTGGTGACTTCCGCAGAGCCCAAGCGATAAGTGTTGAAATTGTATAACTCTATTTCATAGTAAGCAACATATGATCTGTCTAGCAACACAGAATAGAATTATAAGAGAGTAGGGAGACATCACTGTTATCTAATCCGCTCTCACTCTCACAAGACTTAAGCAGTTGCATTGTTATAATTACGTTCAGTTCTTCTGTACCCATTAAACCATTAACTTGCACACGCTGCGTTGTTCTTTGCGGTCGGGTTATCTACTCCTACACGTGGATATTCCAACAATAAGAGATAGGAAGCAGAATTTTGCATAGTAGTTTTATTTTATGCCATTTGGAAAATTCTGTCGGGGAAATGAGAAAACTATTATCTATCGGGCTTAAGCTCATTTTCAAAGATCTACATCAGCGGTGGGCACGCCTCTGCTCCCATTGCTCCGAGACTTATTTTTCGGTAACTGGCTTCACTCAGACGAATATGAAATTGCGGCGCATTGGCCTCGCTTTGAAGTGTGTTAAAATAACACAAACAAGGCAACAGGTCGAGACTCGCTGACGTTACTTTTCTGTTTTTGTTGGACTGCTCCCAAGCTCAAATTTCGTTCCCACCGCTGTTCTGCATGAACATTCACCCCTTGGGTGGAAAATGGGAAAGAGCAAGCATAGTTGAAGAATGGGGTGCTAAAAACTCAGATCAGAAATTCCGAATCATACCGTGGGTCAGCTTATAGCGGTCATGCGTCAACGACAAATTCGTCATACCGAATCGAAAAATGGTTAACCTACTGGAATGGCCTGGTGCGTGACTACATCGAAGTGGCCATGGGCGTAGTGCGCGAATCCTATGCCAAACCTACGAAAGCCATTGCCTTTGGCACCCGACTGCTGTGCTTGTACAAGGCGGCCGAAAATAGTCCCCGAGATGAGGCCTTTATGACAAAGTTGCGTCGTCAGACGAATCGCATGATTACCGTGGCACCGGCTCAACATAATCCCGATTCGGCCCACTATTTGTTGACCCTGGAGCGGGCTATAAATCAAAAGAAATTACGTCTACTCTCACTTCATCTGTACGATGAAGATGATCAACTTTCATAAGCGGGTGATCAATGTGGGTTTCTGGCAGATGCGAAACTGCCGACATCAACTACCTGAAATCGATTTGCTTGGTGTTTATGTTCATTCAGGGTGGTCCATTTAAAAACTGAAATCAACGTTCATGTCATTTATTTATGAAAAACAATTTCAGTCAAATGACCACCACGGCTGACTTGGCAGTAGCCCATTCGATCCACCCAATTTTTGAGAACATTTTCAATTGTTTCAGCACGTATGTCGGCAATAGCTACTCGAATCTCGTTCTTTAACTCATCAATTGTTTCAGGATTGTTTGCAAAACATTTGTCCTTGACCGCTCCCCAAAGATAATAGTCTAACGATGTCAGATCACAGCTTCTTGGCGGCCAATTCACATCTCCATATTTGCTGATTATTCGATTTTCGAAGATAGGGCGCAGAAGATCGATTGTGGCGTGCCCTGTGTGGCACGTAGCGCCGTCTTGTTGAAACCAAATATAGTCCAAGTCTTCCGCTTCAATTTCCTCGTAGAACCAATCACTTAACATTGCCACGGTCACGGTGGCTCCTTCATTTTCAAAGAAAAATGGACCAATGATGCCTCGAGGCCAAAATCCGCACCAAACAGTGACACGTGGTGGGTGCATTGGCTTCTCGACGACGATATGCGGACTTTCTATGCCCCAGATGCGACAAATTTGTTTATTAACATAACCACCGAGGTGGAAATGTGCTTCATCCGAAAAAATGATTTTTCGGTCAAATTTACCATCTTCGGCCAAACGATCTTCCGCCCAATTTGCGAACTGTAGACGATTCAGATAGTCAATTGGCTTTAGCTTCTGCACCAATTGAACTTTGTATGGCTTTATGGCAAGGTCTTTATGCAAAATTCGTCACGATTTGTGAATAGTAGAGTAAAAGTAATTATGTATCAGTTATCAATTATATAACGCATCAGGCATTATAAGAATAGACAACCACATCATTAACCTATCTAGAAATCATATTCTAAGATCCCTAGATAATGTAGAAAATATTCTTATAAAAGCGTAGTACTATGAGAGCGACTCATATTTTCAATTGTGTATCTCGAATGGTTTCACTCCTCCTGAAATTTTTGTATACCTGCATAAAAATGGGTATATTCAGAACGACATTGGTATACCTACTATATATCATATATATAGGTAGGTAGGTAGTTCCGGCTGGCCCTTTGTAGGGACCACTCATAGACCTTACGGTCCTTTGTGAGGCCGGGTGGCTCTTCTGGGTACCATTAGAAATCCAAGAGGATGTTTGACGTTTTGGCAAATGCCAATAGTTGTTTGGGAGACTTCCTTGCCGCCTCTTCAAGAGAGGTGAGACTTGGGGAGTGCAGATGTCTTAGTCTCGTCTTGGCGATCGCTGGGCAGCTGCAGATGAGGTGTTCAAGAGTTTCAACGACAATGGTATACCTACTATATATCATATATATAGGAGAGCAAACAAAAAACTATAAGCGAGAAACAGTTAACAAACACTAACCAAATATTCGACATGTCCTTATCAACGTAGGATATTTCCTTCTCTAAAAACTTAAGAAACAAATTCTGGTGGATCAAACATCCTAGTTAATGTACCAATTTTACCACCGCATTCCATCTTGCAAAATTCGCATCAAAGAAGTGAGCGAAATGTCCAATTGTTGAGATCGATGGCGAGTTGACGGCGATGATTGTTCTCGCTCATTTTTAAGCAACCGCAGCAATGTTTTCGGTCGAGCGCACCGGACGAGTACGTACACGGGTACACACGGGCTTAAAGTCAAACTATGAATAGTTCAAATTCCAAACATTAGATGGACCACCCGTTATAATAACGAATTGTACATGGTTCTAACAGAAAAATGCTCATTCTTTGATCTAGAAACAGTCTCCCTGATGAAGGCAACAAAGTTGCCGGAACGTACGTTTACTGCGGGAGATATGACAATCTAAAACAATCTTTATAATCATCACAAATACACAATGAGAAATGCCCAAAAACAAATCATCACCTTTTGATTTAGCATTTTCATACTTACCGCACTTCTGACACCGAACAGTCTTAATCCAAGTATGATATTCTCAATTTTTTCTTTGTGTGCCCGAAACCTTGTAAGGGCGGTTAATTTTCTAAGTCATTTGGATTTCATATTTTTGAATTTCAAATGCCCTGCCGCCCAACTGACTTTTTGTGTGAGCGAACCAGATCCGGGTTCATCACGAGACGATCTGGCAGCGCAAGGAGACTACGTCATCAAAGTATTAACGTCACTGATCAAGTCGTAAACGCCACAATTTGGGATTTTACGGCAAAAGGCGACGCAGTGTGCAAAAAATCGCAAGTTTGATTTCCGGCTAGAAGGGCCAATTCTTTTCCATCTATCACGTGCATAACACACGTGCATCGTGCTATTCCTACAGTGTGGTCCTTCAAGTGGCACTGGCTACGGCCAGTCACCCAACCTCCAACAAGACTTAACCACGGCAGTGGCCACCACACTCGTTGAGGATCGATCCGGCCACGGCCAGTTGCCACAACACTAATTGAGGGTTGATCAGAGCGCAAGCGCAGGTGTGGCTTAGCTGTTTTTGTCATATACCAAGGAGAGTGAGGTTATGTGAGGCCGACCAACACTATTGTTTGCCACCGACGGAGAGCTGCTCCGCACCCATGTGCCAATAAGCACACCGAGTCTGAATACAACGTTCGAGGCTACAATTTGAGAGAAGCGATGGCGTCCCTTAATTCTTGTGCGATAATGGAATGAGCGTCAGTATAGCCGGATCTTATACGTACCCTAAATCGGGAGATTTTCTGCGTGATTTCGCCGCCATGGAAATGTTCATAAGAACCTTTTGTTGAAGGATTGAGTATTGGTAGTTTGTGGTTATATTTTCTTTTCGCCGTAGCTTTTGTACCCCTTACTTATTGCCGTAATCTTATTATAGCCCATGTACGGATTTAAGCGCACCTAATACTATTTTCTCACTCCTCATGACAACTAAATTTCATCTTTAGACGCATCTATAGCTTCATCAGTCACGTCGATGTCGACCTTGTCGTAAGTACGGAATAGCCGTGATATCTTGGTAATTTTGGCCGAAGATCCTTTATATGTATATGAGTCTGTGAGAAATTATTATTTTGTGGTTGTGCCTTGATCCTTAATCGTATAAATGAATTAGTCGTTAGGTTTACTCCTAAGTTTTTAAGCATTTTCATATCAATATTCCTCAATATTCGTAAGTCATAATATTAGTATAATCCTCATCAATCCTCATCACCCCAATATATAGTTAAGCCATGAAGGCGATATTGAATTTGAAATGATTTAGTTTATCTTTCTTTATGGGCACTTGAGGCAAGGCATCGTCTATTTTAGGGTAAAGCTCACGAACTACTTTGAGTTTTTACAGGTAGGGAGGGTAGAAAAGGGAAGAACACTAACACCTCCTTCTTCCACTCTGAATAAGTGATGCGTTCGTGTTTTTTTACATTTGGGTTTTCCTTGTTCCCTTCCCTATGACTCTGTCTACATTTTAGTCATGTGACGTATTCGTTTTCGAGAGCAAAAGCCCACCCCAGCCCGGAGCATAGCCGTGCAAGTTAGTTAGACACAGAAGCTCTCGAATCGTTGTTATACAGGCGTGTTCGTTACAACCTCAGGAGTTGTAAGATATTATCAATCATCCATAACAGCTGTGGGCACCAAAAATAATGTAAAGGGTTCTGATCTAAAGCAACATTTTCTGTATTTTTATCATTTGCTTTTGATTCGTGCGTACTTGTTGTAAAATCTATTGCGTTGTGTGTTGAGTGAAATAACGGGACGGACTGCAAGTGTATAGCGGGCTATGCGGTTGCCCACCGCTGATCAATAACATTATTTTTCTTTAAATTGCTTTCATTGCTTTTAGCAGTTCCCAACTGATCTAAGCAATGATTGTATGGAGAGGCAATTGGCAATCATTCTTTCTTCAACGAAAAGCTTACTGAAGAGTCGTTAGGGATAACGATGAAACAGTTCTGTATAGGCAACCAGCTCTTTTTGGTGGTATAATGCATAAGTTGTTTACAGTTGTTAACAAACGCAACTTTTTCGGACCTAGAGCCAGCGAAACTCACTAATTAAACATAAGAAAGGTCGCCAAATAAATTACAAATTTTTAAAAAGTTATTTTAGCAGCCATTTGAACTTACCTTTATGCCCTTTTCGATTTGGGTTGAGTTTCGGAATATAACAATCCGATCGTGTCTTATTTTCCCCATTTTCACTGAATTTCTGTATATTTTTCTTTTGACCTGATGAAATCTTGGTTAAACATTTTAATAACGCTCGCGTTTCGCTTAATTCGTTCTCTTTGTCCACTTAGCAGGCCAACATTTGCATATTCCGCATCATGGTCCATTAACATTTTCTCTGTTTTTTTTTTTTTTCCAGCTGCATTTGAAGTGCGTCTTCCGTACTGGAGGATTAACGGTGGGGGATTTTCCGTCATGCTTCAACTGCTTGGTTTAAATATTCAATCGAATCACAAATTAAAAAACTGCATAATTTAGTTTTTATTAAATTCTTCAGTGTAATGCTTTTTATTTGGTTTCAATTTTGTTCTTAATGCTTTTTTACAGTTTCTGCTCGTTTGTTGTTATTAATCATGTAACTTAGAATTTATAAATTACGACTAGAGTATGTGTGTGTGTGTGTGTGTGAGTGTTTGTAAGTGTATTCTCTCTCATTGTGTGTGTTTTTTCTTAAATTTCTCGTTGGCCGTTTAATGGCATTTCATATGGTTGGGTTTATTCATACTTAATGTTTATTTTTCTTTAATTTATACAGCTAAAATATTTTCTGGTCTAATTTATGCAATACAATACTATTTAAAACTATGTTTATTTTGTTTTGGGTGTAGAAGTTAAACAGTTTCTTTTTGCTATGCTAAAATGTGTTGTCTATGGGGGGGCGGTGCATTCGGTTTTTGCCAACTAACTCACTTGGTGAAATTAAAACTTAAACATTTTCCCTTTACATCTAATGATTTATTTAGGCAATTTACAAATATTCCATAAAGTGCTCAGATGATTGCTTTTGCTGCATTTGCTGTCAATTCGGATGCAGTTTCTTGACTATTGCTAAATGTTCTGTTCAATTTCAACTGCTTGCTATTTACATAGAGTTTGCGAAAGTCTAAACGATTTAACCCTAACAATTTAAGACTTTATTCCTTACATATTTTGTTATGGTTAAATATTCTAAAGTCTACTTACATATTTGCGATATCTACTTGTATCAATACCCGGAAACACTTGTGCTATGATCGAATGTCTTTTTTGCTGGATTGGGGGAAATTCTAGCTTAAATTATTTAAATGCAACTCTGCAGCTGAATGTGGCCCAAATGAAAATTTCATAAACTAGAACAGAAAAGAAGAGGAAACCCCGTCTGAAGGAAGGAAGCAGGGAGAGAAGCACTTGAACCAAATGTCCTGGGTCGCTGTCCTTTGTGTCAACGAGCAGGTGTCGTCATGGCGAAAACACATGCCACTTGCTGGGAGGCGTGGCTTGATGGGCATGGTCTGGTCGAGTCAATTGTCAACTAACAACGCCGCCGAGAGCAACTCAATCGGCAAACAAACAAACAAAACCCGCACTCACTCACTCACTCACACACACACGTGCACAAATAGGCCCAAGATTTCCTTTTCGCCCTGCGGCTTTCTTCTACAACATTCTTTTCTTGCCTTTTTTTTATGGTCTGCGCCCAGGCAAAGACGCTGAAAAGTTTATATTAAATGAAAAACTTTTTCAATTACATCAACGGAAATAAAATGCTGCCAGCTTGCCACTCGAGGCACGCATAGGCCTGGAGAGGCAGGATGCTACAGAAACAAACAACAGAAAAGAGCCTTTTGTTTAGCGACGCGTCTTTGTTTTTCGGCTTTTATTAGGTTAGGATTCCCCTCCCGCTAACCCATCGACAGGCCTATTGTTTCTACCACTTTTTTTTTTACCCTTGCAGTGTGGCGGCAGCCAGCTTTTGTGAACGAGTTGGATATGGCTTAGAAATTCTAAACAATTTTAGAATTTTATATATTATAAAATTTTTTTATGATTCTATACTTTGATTAGAGAACAACAGAATCTTCCCGGCCAAATAAGCTCAGATTTTGCTGAACAGAATCAATGATCCAGCACTTTCAGCTTTTCTAGTAGGGATCCTTTTATATTGAGCTTTTCTTACCATAGCTTCATAAATTTTAGAAGTATTTGCCATGCTTATCACAAATGTGTTGGGTTAGCTCATGACGGTCCACAATAAAAAGAAGAATGAGAAAAGGCGCGCTCATGTTTTCATTGTTTCTCACTTATCGATATGTTATCGAATAGCCAAGTATCAGGTGGTCGTCCATAAATTTCAATGCGAGGCGTATGTAGTAATGAAATCTGCGACAGCAATGCCTCGGATACGTACCACCTCTGACAACGACTCACGCTTCCTCTGCAGAATATGGTCCGGCGAGAGTATGTCCGAAGATTGGAGTCGACGTGTAATTTGCACACTTTTTCACACTGACTAGCACACTGATTGGATCTTATCAGTGTGGCTTTAGACCTGGTAAATCCGCCACCGACCAGATATTCATATTTCGACGATTCAGGGATCACGCTTTAAAGATATGCACCTGGAATGTTCTCACCCTCAACAGAGATGTTGCTGATATCCAGTTGGTGAATGTCCTTGAGATATATTCATCAGACGATATTCATCAGACTTCAGGAAATGCGTTGGATTGGACAGGGGCACAAGTTGAGAACTTCAACCAATGCATCCTGGAAGATCTACTACACGCGGACATGTATCCAAGCACGAGTTTGGGTGCGACTTTGTAGTCAGTGAAAGACTTTGTCGCTCTGTCATCAGCTTCACACCAGTTGACATGCGACTAGCCGCACTCAGATTTAAAGCTAAATATTGTAATATTAGTCTTAACTGTGCAAACGCTCCTACAGAAGACAAGGAAGCCTCAACAAAAGACGAATTCTATGGGCGCTGCCCCCATCACCACATAAAGTTCGGGCTTGGCGATTTTAACGCTAAAACTCAGAGAGAAGGAGTCTTTGGCTCGACAGTATTCTGACTTAGCCTGTATAAAACCACCTCCGGTAAGGGAGAGAGGCTAATAGATTTTGCCGCGGGCAGGAACATGGTCATAAGTAGTATCAGGTTTAATTATCGCAACATCCATAAGGCGACCTGAAAGTCCCCTGATCAATTAACGCGAAATCAGATTGATCATGTTGTGATCGGCGGAAGGCACTCATCGAGTGTTCTACACGTGACACATAGACTCGGATCACCACCTTGTTGCAGCCAAAATACACACGCGGCTCAGTGTGGCACATGCCTCACGCTCTAGCACACGTCGAAAGCAAAATGTCGAGAAGCTACAATCACAACGGACCTGTGAATTCTATACAGCTAAACTCACCCAACTGCTCAGAGAATCTAGCCACTCCCTT
This sequence comes from Lordiphosa magnipectinata, assembly GCA_037044535.1. NCBI lineage: Eukaryota > Metazoa > Arthropoda > Insecta > Diptera > Drosophilidae > Lordiphosa > Lordiphosa magnipectinata. Next base: position 59,293 of record JBAMBO010003380.1, read on the forward strand.
CTGGTGTAAGCGAACAGTGGAATCATAAATCGCTTTCCATGAGTTCGACTGCCAAGGAGATACTCGGATACGCCAAGCACCCTCGAAAGCAGACTTGGTATGATGAGGAGTGCCGCGACGCTACTGCAGAAAAAGACGCTGCCTACAGGAGAACTCTGCAGTCGGGAGCAACGCGGGCTGTTAAAGAGCGATACCGGGTGAAAAGTAGAGAGGAAAATGAATGAGCGAGAAAGGCGCATGCGTGAGGAAGTCGAGACTCGAAACTTTTATCAAAAAGTTAAAGCTGCCTTTTCACTTGTCATATATCTCTAAAAAGTCGATTGTCAAACTTCTCTCAAGAAAAACTCTTATCAAATTGAACCTGTCAAATTACATTAAAACAGCCAAAATTTTCTAAATATTTTGAATTATTTGCTTTGCTATTATAAAATACTATCGTCAGAGATTCTCTTTAGAGATGTATGACAAGTGTAAAGCAGCTTAAGCAATTAACTGAAGGTTTTAAGTCCGGAGCTATATATTGCACACAGATCCGCAAGTGACACTAGACAAATGGAGAAGGTTCTTTTCTAGCCTGCTGGGCGGCGAACACAATGACCCGACTGGAGAAGTAGCTAAGCCCCCAATCGATATTGAAATAGACCCACCGGACTAACACGAAATCTGTTTCGCCATAAAAAGGCTAAAGAATTACAAAGCAGCTGGCGCTGATGAGCTGACCGCTGAATTGTTTAAGACTGGCGGCAAGAAGTTGGTAAAGGTGCAAGCACCAATTTCTCTGCAGAATATGCGTCTTAGTGTAATTTGCACACTTTTTCACACTGATTAGCACACTGATTGGATCTTATCAGTGTGGCTTTAGACCTGTTAAATCCGGCACAGACCACATATTCATTTTACGAAAACCCAGGAGAAGACCTATGAGAGAAATATGTATCAAAACCTACCATCTTCTTGTTGATTATAAGGCCGCCTTCGACACACCGATAAGGTCAAAGCCCTGTCTACCTTTGGTATACCAGCAAAATACATTCGATTTTGCATGATAACGTTGAGAAGCACTCAAAGCTCCGTCAAAATAGGAAAGAACATTTCCGAACCATTTGATACCAAAAGAGGTTTTAGGCAGGATGTGTCTTCTTTAATCTGCTGATGGAGTATATATTGCGACAGTGCCCAAATGACAACAGATCGGTCACAATTCTTCATAAGAATCTAATGCTACTTATCGGCAACAACAAACGGGCGGTAAGCAGGGCGTATTCAGAGTTTGATAACGCTGTGACACATTTTTGAACTTAAAAAAGTTGATCGCGTCAAGACTAAAAAATTTTGAAAGGTGTGATGGTAGTATAAAAACCCTGTCCTGGTTTGGTTAGATTAGCTGCCGTTTTCTTTTTATTGCACTTTGAACTTTTCAGTTTCAGAGTAGGACTTACAATTCCATATCTCGAAAACTATTTTGAATTTTGCTTTTAAATCTTCAACAAAGTTGTTGCTCTTGGTTTGACCTACAAAATATTTCTTTGTAGCAAATCAAAAAATGTACAACTTCATACTCAAAATTACAAAAGTTGCCCAAAAAAGCCAAGTTTTTACCACTTTTCTACAGTTTTTTAGCTTCATCTTGAAACCCGTTACAAATTTAGACAATTAATATAAAACAAAGTTGTAACTTAGACCAAAATAAACAAACCGTTAGAACGAACCAACTTCATTTAGTTACTCCTTTATATAGTTATTGGCCCAGAAGCACGTACAACTGTCATAAAAACTAGAAAAACCAATATTTTCGGTAAAAAGTAAATATATTTAAGTTTTTTAATTACAGTTTATAAGTTATGCTTTATTACTATTTTCTTGATTTAATACAAAACAATCGAAATTTTTGACTGTGATAGCCAATTGGTACCAAAAATTGTCATTTTTCCAGATTTGGTTCCAATTCTACATGCTTAAAGGACCGTAACTATACGAAGGACTAATCGAATGAAGTTGGTAAGTTTCAATCGTTTGTTTATTTAAGTCCAGGCAACGTTTTTGTATTGCATTGCTTAATCAAATTCGTTACACTTTTCAAGACAAAGTTGAAAAACAGTACAAAATGAGGGGAAAATATGATGATTTTAAGACATTTTTGTAATTTTGAATATAAAGATGTAACTTTTTTGTCTTGCTACTTAAGAATGTTTTGTAAGACAAGCCAAGAGCAACAACTTACTCAAAGACGTGAAAGCGAAGTTCCAAATAGTTTACAAGATATGGAGTTGCGAATACCAATCAGAAGCTGAAAACTTTAAAGTTCAATAAAAAGAAAACTGCAGCTAACCAGGCCAAACCCACCGAATGTTTTTGTGCTACCATCATACCTTTCAGAATTTTTTGGTCTCGACTCTATCATTTTTTTAGTGTTGCACACTTTAAGCAATCTAAACTGTTGGGCCTAGCGGTAAACGAGGACAAGACGAAGTTCTTAGTATCCACTACGCGACTTGGACAATTTGTTACTATGGGAGAGTACAACTTTAAGGTTGTAGAGGACTTTGTCTACCTCGGGACGATGATAACCAATCCGAAGAAGAATAACTCTTGCAAACCTATGGTACTACGGGCTCAGTAGGGAGTTCAAGAGCAGAGCCTTTTCTCGAAGAACAAAAATGGACATGGACAATGACAGCAGCGGATGAGTAGGCTATTGGCGTGTTTGAGCGAAAAATTCTTCAGAGGATTTATGGATCTTAAACAGTTGGCAATGGATTCCGCACTCGAATGAATCGCGAGCTGTATGAGCTCTATGGGAAACGCATAAGCAACAGCGGCTGCGCTGGATAGGACATGTCACCCGGATGAATGAAGTAGCTCTAGTAAAAAAGGCGTACAAATTGAAGCCGTCTTATTTTGTAGGAAAAGGCAAGATGGGACGCCCACCACTAAGATGGGATGAGCAGTTGCGGAAAGACATTTCCAACCTCTGTGTGAACAATTGGTGCCAGCTCGCACGAAGCAAAAACGAGTGGAGGGCTTTTATATCAGAGGCCGAGACCGTCAAGCGGTTGTGATTCGAATTTTGGGCCAATAAAGAAGAAACAAGAAGAAGAAGTGTCCGCAATAGGAACAATTGATTGATTCAATAGCGCTTAAGCAGCAATGGGCACGCCTGATCCGCAGAGGGCGAAGACATTTCGCTATTCACATCGACACGAGTCGAACGCATGTCCAGGTAGTAGCTGGCCACTGGTCGTTGAAGCAGGTCATAGCTGGTTTGTGTCGCTTTAGTTTCTCACTTTTTGTCCTCGCTCTTCTTGACAAACGCTTGCCTATAATTCTTTCAACTTTAAGTAAGCCGAAATAAAATGTTCTCATATCCTCAATCAAGGACTTTTGCCAACTGCCACATTTTTACACTGCAAGGGTATTTCCAATTCCTTTTTCGGGCATTTTCTGTTTGGTTTTGTTTGTGTTTGGAGTTGAAAACAAAAGTATAATACCTATACACTCATACAAATACCCAATACATTAAATAGAAACTAAATCTAGAGGAGTTTGTCTCATCAGTTGGTTGCCAACTTACAGAGCCACTGAATCGTCTAAGGCAGCACTGACCCCCCGTTCCTGGCCAGAGTTTGGTCAAATATCGCTAGTTTCCTGGCCATCGCCCACATAACCCTCATCGGGACTGTCGGCCAAAGGACCATTCAGTTGTTTAAGCTTGGAGGAGTCCTCCTCTGAGGAGGAAGAGGCGGAGGAGGCCGCATTAGCGTTAGCACCAGCACCAGCAGCAGCAGCAGCAGCAGAGGCTTCTTCATGGCTGGGCGAAGCGGCCTCTGACTCATCCAGCTCGGGTATGGTGGTTGCTGAAGCTGAAGTGGCTGTGACTGTGGCAGGGGCGGGCAAATGATTGGTGGGTGAGGCGGCGACGACAGCTGCCGCCTGGGTGGGTGATTGGGCAAAGCGCAAAGGCTGGGCATGATAGCCGGGCAAACAGCTGGGCCATTGTTGGAAAGGAGCTGGCAAAGCGTGAAGGTCGCTGGTTTTGTAGCCATCGGGTGGAGACGGGAATTGTTGTTGCTGCAATTGGAGCTGCTGCTGTTGCTGAGGATAACCCTCGGCCGTGAAGCGCACATTGGGCAGCTGATATTTCTCATAGCTGACCGGCGCCTGGGCAGGAGCAGCTCTTTGAATGAACTCGGCTTCTAAGCTATAGCGTAAGCTGGAGTTGGGCGAGGGACTGCCCGAGAAGTGTTGCTGCTTGTGTAGACGATTGTGTGGCAGAGTGCGATAGAAGTTGGCATTGGCTGCCTGCTGATGTTGCTGTTGCTGTTGATGCTGCTGCTGGGCTGGCTGTGGCACCAGATGATGGGCACTGCTATAGTCATAGGCGAAACCATCCTGACCCAGAAAACACACCGGATTCAAGTGCACATCCACTTGATGGGGCGAGGAGGCCATCGCCTTCAGTTGCAAACCTCGGGGTAAGGTGGTCATGGCCTGGGTAAAACGTCCCATTAAGGGATGCTGGGCCAATTGATAGCAACCCTCGTACTGGCCACACTCACTGGAGGTGTCATAGCCATCGGGTGCACCATCCAAGGAGACGGCCGTTTTCAGTTTGTGCTTGACACTTTCAGCATCATTGATCAGATCGGGATTCTTCTCCTGATAATTGCGCAGCGAAGCGGGTGGTGAGGTGCAGTAGGAGCTGTTACTTAAGAGCAAAGGAGGAGAACCAGCTCCATTGCCCATGAGATTCACATTCAATTGCAATTGCTGCTGCTGTTGGTGTTGTTGCTGCACCGGATGCGGCGAGGCATACAACAATAGATTCTGTTTCATTTGTCCCCCCAGTATAATGCCACCACCACCACCACTCGCACCACTGGCCACTCCATTCAAAACCTTGGTGGGTGTTAGGGTGTCTCCTATTAAAATCCCACCATTGCCATTCAAACCATCCGAATTGTCATTCAAGATCGAAGCACACTTCATCATGCCCAGTCCGGTGTCCTGGGAGCTACCCGTGCCATTCGAATCGGATGCACCCGCTATGCTGGTCACCTGATCGCACTTCTTCCCCTGCTTGGCCGGCTCTGAGCCTCGCTTACACTTGACCACTATGGTGCAGAGTAGAACCACAAAGATAATCCCACCCCCCGCACTGCTGGCCACTATGTAGTTCATGTAGTCCCTTGGAAACGACACCTCATTCACCACCGGCGGCTCCTTGATGATTACCCTCAGGGTGTAATTACTGAAAGTGGTGCCCGCTATATTCTGACCCACACACGAGAAGGTGCCATTATCCTCCGCTCCCACATTGTAAATGAAAATCTCACTTCTCTTCTCCTCCGCCCCACTGCCCCCTATGCTCTCGTCTATGTAGTAAAACATGTGCAGGTTATCCATCAAGCTGTCATTGCTCATGACCTGGCCATTGAATAGCCACAGCACCTTCGGTTCGGGTATGGCCCTCACCAAACAGGTAATGGACATATTTCGACCCTCGCTAACTTCCGTATAACTGGACTGCGGACTCACCTCCGGCAGGCAGGCCAATTGTTGTTTTTGCAAGCTCTTGATCACCTGCCCCTTGAGGCGTGCCGGCTCCATGCACTTGGGCTCCTCCGACAGGGGAGTATTATAGTTCACCAGCCAGGTGTGCACCTCCAGCAGCCGGCAATCACAGTTCCAGCGATTGCTTTGCAGGCTTATGCCATGCAGGGACTTGGGCAGTATGTGATTACCCTGTATAAAACCTATACGATTGCCATCCAATCGCAACCATTCCAAGTTATCCATGCCCACAAAAGCCTCATTTTCAATGCGTTCCACCTGACAATTGGACAGCTCCAAGGTGGTGAGGAAGGATAAGTGCCTAAAGGCTGAGGTCTTGAGTTCCCTTATGGGATTCCCACTGAGGGACAGACGCATCAGGCTGCTGTAGTCCTGAAATGTCTCACTGGGCACATGCTGCAGTGCATTCTCACTGAGATCCAGTTCCACCAGATTGGTGAGGCCACGAAAGGCCTTCTCATGTATGCGTATCAACTGATTCCGCGAGAGATAAATCTTTTGTAAATTCAGCAAATCCATGCGCAGGAATCTCTCGGATTGCAGAACCTGCAGAGAGTTGCCACTAAAGTTAAGTACCTGTGTACCCGGATCCATGCCCTCGGGTAGCGTGGACAACTGTTGGCCACCACATTCCACCGTCTGTTTGCCACCCTTCCATTTGCACACACAAACCTCGGGCGGGCAGGCCCCCACTAAACTAAGGACTAAGGGGACTAGCAGCAGTATAAAACCCAACATGGTGAGGACTTGGCTGTCTCCCAAAATTGTAATTTCACGTCAAAATTTGTAACTTCTTTCTATGTGTTTTCGTTTTTTTTTTGTTTTTTTTTTTTTTGTCTTTTTTTACGCTGATTGGCGACTCTTTCTTGTCACGTTCTCTTTGGTCGAGTGCTTTGCCCGTTGTGGGGCCTCCATTATTATTATCAGTGTCCTGCCGCTGCTCATCATTGTGCCACTATGCTTGTCATGGCAGCATCGACTTCCACTCCTTGTCCTTTTGTGTTAATTTCATAAAAATGCCAAGAGCTTGATTTTTGCTGCCTGACAGCGCCTAGAAGTAGGCAGCGCTTTTGTTATTGTCCTCCCTCCGTTGGCTGCTTGGCAGAAAGGCTTTTGTCCTTAATGAAATTATAACATTATGCATTTGCCGATGTTGTTGTCGCTGTTGTTGTTGTTGTTGCTGCTGTTGTTGGCGTTTTTGGCGACGGCGGCCATTTTGTTTACCAAGCGTGTGTCATAGAATTTTTTCCTGCAAGTAAAATGAAAGTAAACAAAATTAATGATTAGACTGAAAAGGCAGTTAATTGGATTGGATATCTTTATATGGGTGATTTCATTAAAAATCGCCCACTGAAGTCATATTTTCGCATTCTTTGTTGTCTGTTGTTGTATGATACGTATTTTCAGCATTTTCGCCAAAATATGTTTATTTCGCGGGAAAAATTAATTGAAATTGAAATCCAAACCCATTCGTAGTAAAAATTTTATTAAATTCGATTCAAAGTTTCAAATTACTTGCACTCAACGCTGTTAACTTGTAAAATTTTGTTAAAGAGTCGGTCGGTATCACGTTATGAAGTGTACGTTACGGTTCGCGGACCAGTTTCTATACTAATTGAACCTAAGGTTTAGGTTTGAATCTGGGTTCATAGATTGTTAAATAGTTGACAAAATTAGATTAGATTTAGACATATTTTTGTTCAGGATAACGCGTCCAAACTAGGGATGTCGAAAATATTATCGATATATCGAAATATTGATATTTTTGCCCAATATGTCAAACATCATTATCGCATATTTTATCCGAGGCGTTATATCGGAAATCGAATATATTTTGGTGATATTTTTCGACGGTATTTATATTTTAGCGTGCGGTCACACTGTTGCGAATAACTGTTTCTTGTGCTCTGGACATGTAAAGCAAAATGTCTGTTTATTGTGGATAAACCAAAACGGCCAAAGAAAACCCGCAAGTAAGGTAAAAACTCACACAAAATGTTTAAAAGTTATTTTATTAATGTTGATGCACAGAAATCGTCAGTGCAAACTGTGCAATAAAGTTGTTGGCAACTCAATTCCAAATCTCAGCATGGTTTCATAAAGAATCGCTCTATATCTACGAATTTACGGGAATTTACTACTTTGGTAAACAATGGATTTGTTCATAAGCGGCAAGCTGAAGTAGATTATAATGATTTCAGCAAGGCTTTTGACTCCGTAAATCATGAGCTTTTAGTACATAAATTGAGTTTGCTCGGTTCGAGTTCGTTTCAAATCTATACTATCCAGCTCCATTAATGTACTATCTGGGGTTCCCCAAGGTAGTCATTTAGGCCCACTACTATTTAACCTATTCACAAACGTTATCTCACAGGTTTTATCCTTTTCGCTTGCATTGATGTATGCCGATGATCTAAAAATTTGTTTGTCGTATAACGACCCGGCGTCTCCTCTCCTTCTCCAATACGATTTAAGCTCTCTTCACACCTGGTGCTCCTTGGTAAGACCAATCCTTGAATATGGGTCGTGTGTCTGGTCTCCATACTATCATAAATATCAAGATCAACTGGAATCGGTTCAGAAGAAGTTCTTCATTTTCGCTCTCCGAGGCTTAAACTGGGATCCTTCCACATATCTTCCTCCTTCCGAGGACAGATTACGCTTAATCAACCTGACTTCTCTTAAAAACCGCAGAACTTGCCATGGTGTCCTTTTTATTCATAAACTCCTGTCAGGAGTAATCGATTCTATCGCTTTGTTATCTTATATAAGTCTTGCAGTCCCATAACGCGTTACTAGAAATTGTTGTCCTATTTATCTACAGCCTTGCCTGACGAACCCTTCCGAAACCTTTTTTTAAACCATAACTTGCATTATTTTACTCTCTCAACTCTTTTCTCCTTGTTTGTAATAAAAGATAATTTATTGTCGTTCCTAATTAGGCCTTCTTTAAGTTAAAAAGAACATTGTTAAACTATAAACTAAATAAATAAATAAATTCGAGTCTTATTCGATTCAGAGGAATCTGATTAAAATAGTCATAAATGATAATCAGGCGAATATGGTAACCCAGCTCAGATTCTTTTTGAAGAGCCGTTCAGACCCTGATTGTTTGATCAGCTTCATTTCATTTTCGAGTCAGATTATACAGTGTATATTACAGCATATTTTGATCTTTCAGGTTTTATTTAATGTGGTAGGTTCCATAGGTAGAATTAGGACCACGGTACCTGGAAGCGCACTGAGAAATGCATACGTTACAATGAGTCTGGGTGGTGACTCCAGACTAGCGCCACTAGCGAAGTCCCCCAGTTACCAATTTTAAAAGCACTAAAACCTCTGCTGATCTTTGGTACAGAGTATAGTAATGACTTCTCTGATCATAAATATATGCTCTAATGAAAGCCTACACTTTGACCAACACCATCGAGAAAGAAAAGTCCCCTAGAATATATAAATCCTTAGTCTGCATATCCGAATTGTCCGACAGACTTGAAAAATCCGATTGCTACAACAAAGACAACGTCATAATAACGCACACACCCATATACACAACGAAAATGTTCTTTAGCAACACGAAGAGCAAAATAGGATTACTTGAAAAAAATAATGTTAGCGCTGGAGACGGGACCAGTATATGCGAGAAAGTATACATCGGTACGACCAAATCGAAACTTAATACTAGAGTAGCAGGTCATAAGTCTGACATAAACAGAAGGAACGAGACAACAATCCAGAAAACAGCACCCGCAGCCCACTGTGCTGAGAGTAGACACTCTCCGAATCTAGCAGCAGTGAGCATCTTACAACAAGAACGACATGATCACAATCGGTTTAACTTGGAGATGCTCCACATAATAAACACACCCACACATGCAAGACTAAATTACAAAATAGACACAGACAATCAAGAATCAAATAAGTCCTCAACTCCACGGCTGGCAAAGCGGACGCTGCGTCTTTTGTACGTACAGATATATGTTCAAGTCGCATACAAGCATTAGATGGTGATACAAATATGTGTATTTCCTTGTGAGTGTACTGCTACAGCCTTGAAGACGGATCCCGATGGGCTTCGAAATCTGGGGGCAACACTAATAAATCAGGTCGCGATGTCACCAAGTAAGCACGTTAGAAATATTAGCCTCTTGCCGGCCGTGATCCACCAGATAGCTCGGGTTGCATTTAATGTAGCAGCATCAGCAATTGAGATAGCCGATGGTTCATCAGTATTAAAGTGAGCAGGATGAGACGCAGTGCCGGCCATCATACATAGTTGTAGTAGATGCAGCACTAGAGTCAGGATCACAGAGAGCCCTGCCAAACCCATTTGATAACTGCGCTCCAATTGTTTCAGGAATGTTCACAATGTTGTGTCACAGCACCCGATTGATACGCAACTTCAGGTCAAGGCTCAAGTTGAGGCTCTACCTCGATCTCTCACAAGGGGGCCAATCGCAATGTGAGCAGCTTAGGGCTACTGCTCATACCGTGGCACTGATATAAGCTCGGTGGGCTACTCCCGTTTAAGCCACGTTAGGCTTGCTTCAGGGAGTACCAACTGGGGGTTGTCCCAGGGTTGTCAAGCCGGTCTTCATCATACCCCTTCCGGGAACAGAGTATATTACAGGCTTGACCGACTTTCTTACTTGTTTTTATACGCTGTACCCATTCAAAATGGGTAAAAGAAGATCATAAAGTTGTGCATATTTATGGAACAGCCAAAAGGATGCATCTCCGACCCTATAAGGTATATATATTCTTGAACAGCATCAACAGCCGAGTCGATTTAGCCATGTCCGTCTGTCAGTCCGTTTGTCTTTGTGTATGAACGCGTCGATCTCAGAGACTATAATAAATAGAGCCACAAATTGTTCTCTCTAATTGCTCCAAAAGGCTAAGGTTAACTTGTCGAACCTAAGGTTTTAGTTCAAGCTTTGGTTCATATGCAGCATCACAGATCGTTAAAGCATTTGTGTCTCTATTTTTGTCTGATACAAATGGGTTCCCGATTTGCATTATTTTTGTTAAATTTTTTAGATGCCCATCAATAGTCAGAGACTGTAAAGGTAAGGTAAAAGGTTAGTATGCAAAAATATGCATAGGTAAAGTAAAAGGTAAAAGCACCACTAACAAGCCGAAAATTTTCGGGTCTGAACTATAAAACCTAAACTTTGAGGATTCCTCGAAGTTTCAGCATATTCGGTGGCGAGGTAGACGGAAAAAGATAGTCGGAAGTCAGCGGAACTGTTTTATGAATCGGTTTCCAAAAATTTAAATCAGAAATATATTCTATAATGCTTATTCCTTATTCTTTTTAGGCTAAAATTCACTGAGAAAAAAAAAATTAATCTAAATTCTAGATTGAAAGTCTCTCTTTCGAGAATAAAAACCAGATTGAAAAACCTTGAAATGAGCTTGGAAATGTCAAAAGCAAGATTTATCATTTCGCAACTTATGAACCCACCTACAGCATGAGTAGTGCATGTTTAGTCTAATGTAAGAAAACTAAGTCATTGAAATTTTAAAGTTATCCCATTGGAAATATCAGATATAAGGGACACTAGCAATGATCTTTGCTAATGACTGATTAGCAGTCTTATGTTAAAGAAGTTCTTTAGTTAATAATTTAATTAGTTTAAGCTTTAGAAAATAACGATATAACGATGTTTTTTGAACTCAATATATCAAAAATCGATATTGAAATTTTAGATTTGTGACATTATCGATATTGATATTTTGAGATATGTAGACAACTCTACTTGAAACACAATTTGTTGTTGTTTAAAGTTCCACAATGAGCTGTTAAGCTGTAATAATTCATTTATGAAACTCGGTTTGACACGAAAATTGTTCTAAAATTGTGAAAATTTACCGGAAAATGAATATGGAAAACTATTTTTTTTCCGATTCGCTTGAAACTCGGTTTATTAGTAGGTTATGATGTTGGAAAATCCGCTCCAGAGTGTGACGACGTCTGGAAAACTCTGTATGCATATCACTATCAGGTCTGCTACCATTTCTGAGAGCATTTCCGAATCGTTTTCATTATGATGTTTAGAAATCGATTTTCTTTTCGAATGTTCGAATCGTTTTCGAATTATAATTGAGCTAAATAGAAAACTTAACAATTTCGAACAACACTGCGCATGCGGTGATGCGGAACTGCGAACGGCTCGGTTTCGTTTCGATCGTTTTTGCTTTCGTCTACATGCAGTTTCTGTATGCTCAATATACCAATGGAAACTTCAAAATCTTGACAATATTTGACTTAAACAAAATAAATTTGTTTGATAGACGAAAAATATAATCGTTGACATTGAAACTATCAATTACTTTTCATTCCGCTGACTCAAAAGGAAAACTTTTGAAGTCGAATAACTTGATCGTTTTCCGGAAACGGGAACAGCTACCAATTCCGATTCGGCAAAACGGGATCAGACCTGTTTTTTTCATCTGAAATTTTTGCATCCTTGCATCCCGGGGGGGTGCATGGCCAATGCAATTTTCTAGCGGATCTTAAAGAAATTCCGTTGATAAGTCTTTTTGACGTATTAAATGGAAAAAATACTCTCCAATTTAGGAAAACCCAACTGCAAAGTAAGAAAATGGAAAGTAGAAGTGTGTTTAAGGTCAATTCAGCCGATCTAAATTAAATTCTGATTTAAGTCTCTTAAGGACTATGCTCCAATTTCGAAAAGTCGTAAAAGGAAGAGTCGTAAAAAGGTTAAGACAAATTGGTAAAACACTGATTTGAAGCCAATGTATGTAAAATTCGGGTTTTAAGGGGGACACAAAATGAAAAATATTTTCAAATTCTGAAAATTCACCTTCAGATCGAAAAGTTCAAATAATATTTGTTTCTTTCGACCGAATTCAAACTGATACTGATATCGGTTTTATCGTCTATACTGATGGCTAACTATATATATATAAATATCTCCACAACCTTAACTTAACCTTCGCAATTGTTGATTTTCATACTGTTAATTCACTTTCCATCGTCTGGACCAAATCTCAGTTTCCCTTAAAAGCTAAGCACCCAAACATTTGGCAGCAGCTGCTCCTTACATTATGCCTGAGCCATAGACAAAAGCATTAGCCAAGATGAATGTTTGGTTATTAATAATGTCCCCCAAAAACCGAGTTCAGGTGGGTGATGGCAGCAAATCAAGTCAATTTGTTAGCCAAGCCCCGAATAAGTATCCATTACATATTTGCAAGTGGGTTTCTCCCTTAGTAATGAGACAGCTTCTCTTTTTTTTTTTGTTTTGGTTCTTTTGCTTTTGTTTTTCCGTTTCCATCTCTTGCAAGTATTTAGCTTAATTTTTGCAGTAATTTTATTTACTTATGCAATATGCTGCTGGATGATTTATCTCTGACAATTTCAATTGTTTTGCTTCGGCTTAGTTGTACACAATTTTTGGTTTAACTGTCATTTGTTTTATTAATTTGACAGATATAAATTGCGACTCCTGTCTAAAGGTAATTTAATGAACTCCGCACAGCTGCGGCTAGGTAAAATGATTATGATACGGATTATTATTGTTAAAGAAAACAATGCGAAAAGCGAATTCATTTGCATTACTGCCATTTCAATTCATGTGATTAAATTTGATTTTACTTTTCGGTGGATATTGATATCGAACAGGCTGATTCATTATGCATAAATTACAAAGATATATTCGTGCAACAAGGGCCGCTGCTTAATGAGCTCTGCACATGCCATAATTGAGTAGCATTCGATGAAATATCATTCGACTGCAATTCCCAGAAAAAAAAAGTTATTAAAAATAAATCAAGAGATACACGTCCAATTGTATTGTACTTTACGGATGAGTTGGCCGAGTTGATTATCACAATATAAATTGTAACTGCTGCTTGGAAATGTGGCTGCTATAATTAGCCAGATTTTTGAAGCGAATTGTTATACGAAAATGATGGCAGGAAAAACCTGACCAGATTTGGTAGATGTGAAGATGTAGCTAAAATGATTAAGAATGTTAGATTTATGCAATTAGTTTTCACGGGCTTTAAGGGGCATTCGACTTTATTAAAAAAAAAAATAAAATGAGGTAGACTGCAACTAAGTACTCCTTGGCCTGGAATCGAGGGTGACGTTGAATGAACTTGGTCAGCTGATCTGTGGTTCCATGTGACTTCCGATATACACACATCATCAGCTCATTTCAAGTTCTTTCAAGGATTCGGGCTAGTAATATCAAAATACAATACATAGGCAATATCACATAATCCTTATTTGATATATCGAGTCCCAACATATCGAAATATCGATTTATGGGTTTCCTTAAGACTTTGAAAGTCATTAAAAAGATTATTTAAGCCATCTTCTATTACTTAGAACATTGGCGGTGCCCGTTCTAATCGCTCTTTAAGACAAGATTTACTTTCACTAGTTGCTCAAGTGGGTAGTTTACCTTGCTGAAATTTTTTGGATGGCTTACTGCTTCTCACTTAACTGCCAGACCACCCCTAATAAATTAAAAACCTAACGTTACTATACGAATTAGACATGATTCGATTCGATGGGAACTGATATATCGTTAAACAAATATTGATTATCGACTATATCACCACAAGATATATCATATGGAAATATAAATACCGTCAATAGCAATAACATCGATCAAGCGTTACGATATTTAAGCACCTCTTAAAAATGTTTGCTATTGAGCATTATAGGCTGATCGGACGGTATGAAACCACCTTAAACTAGCTTCCCAGCTTTAAGAATTATAACGATTTGAGCTTAGTTCACGCTCAAAATCAAAACCACGAGGCACACCCCGTTTACTATGATTTACTTTAATGATTGCATCCTAGCCCGTGAGCATTTCTTTAATAAGGTGCTCTATCTGGCCTTGAACATCATTATGGGTGATTGGTAGTACTGGCGGAGTTTGCTGCCATGAGGTGTTCTTGACAGGCTCCACAAGCTCTCTACGGCTGCTGAAGTGGTGTCGATTGGCGTTAAACTGTCTTCCAAGTTTTCCCGAAAATCCTTTTAGGAAGCAAACTCTGATCTATTGTCTGATCGCATGAGCAGCTTCTTAACCTCCTTAGCCACTCTCTTGTATACCCCAATCATATTAGGGTCAATGCCTTCTCACTTTCACTGAGTAAGAAACGACCGTCCAAAAAGCAACACAGCTGACATCCTTTTTCAACGATTTTTTTAATGAATTATCGTTCACAAAACAATTTCGACGCTAACGGAAAAAACACCACTAAAACTAAAACTGACACAAATAAAAACGCATTGCGAACATCGCGCTAAGAGAAAAATTTCACATTCTAAAATAAAAACAAAAAAGTCTTTGGGTCCACGGTTTCCACGGTGACTAGTAATCACGATCTCGCCACCCTTACTTGATTTCTGAGCGCTGTGCCTTATGCTTGTATTCTCTACTAAGATTTGCCGCAACATCTCACGTAAGGTCGACGGTCGTGTGAGTTGAGAAGTCGACTTTTGCGTCAAATAACAACTTCCAGAGAAGGAAGGTGAAGTTAAAAAAAATAACAAAATTCCTTTTCCCTATGGCATATAGCGGACATAAGAAAGATCGTTTGTTTTCAATGCAAACGCCCCCAAACCTCGTATTGAACAGTTTTCTGTGCTCCACCAAGTTTGATGAAAATCGGACAACTATAGTAGTAGTAAAGCTGCCATACAAAAGTTAGCTATCGCTTGCTATCTTGTTACTGATCAGTATTATATGCTTCCACATAATAATGCTACGTTTGATCCGAATGGGATGACCATTGCATATAGCTGTCATAGAAACGATCGGTCAAAAAGTAGTTCTAGTGAGAAAAACTTTTTTGTTTTCAATAGTAGCGACCTTAAGCTTTCTAGTTATGTATATTATCGGTTTACACACAATTTTGGGAAATTTGGTCAAAATCTGATGATTATATCGTATAGTTGCCATATAACAAACAGGCAAACAGGCAAATGGTCAAAGCAGTGCTGCAAACGCAACAAATTTTTCGGAATCTCCGGTTTGCAGGCTCGAACCAAAATTTAACAACGGCTTATGTTCGGAAATTTGAGGTTCGAGGTTTTTGGGCTTTGGTTTTGGTTCGAACCTTGGTTCGTTGCACGTTTTACCCAATATATACAAAATTAATATACAGTAGGTATACACCTGACGCATAAATACATTCTAAGACTGTAAGACGTAGATTATAAACGTGAGATTGGCGCTCTTTTGCTGGATATGCACTTCCTTCATGGCTAGTGTATAAATCTTCAGTCCGATTGATTATGCTTTCTCGTATGCACTTTAATCAGTCTTTCACTCACAAAATTGAGCATCGATTGGTGTTTATTCGCCACACTTGGAACTTTTTTTCACAATGATTTGCTCAAAAATGCCTTTGTCTTCTTTTGAAGGTGCCAAATTAAATTTACTGCATGCCAGTCGGTCATATTTAGTTTGCATTTGTGACATTCAGATTTATCAGTGCTAACATTGTATGCAAGTTTTGTAAATATTAAATTTGTTGTCATTGCTTCACAACTTCTCAGTCAAAACTTCTGAAAAGAATTGAAATGCGCGTTTTTATTGTTCTGACTTGTGTGTTTTATATCTCTTTCTGTTTCGATTCTGCTTTGGGCCAAATTTTTGCCGCGTGGCTAGTGTTGCCAATTTGAGTATTTTACCTACCAAATACTGAATAGATTCCGGATTTCAAGCTTACAAAATAGCTACATCTGGTGGGAAAAATAGATAAATTGGCAACGCTGCGTGTGGCACACACTTCTGTTTCTATTCGGCTGACATGATTCTGCAGTAGCATGCACCGAGTTGGTTAGATTGGCGCACATGTATATGTATAAAATGAAAAATAAAACGTGCAATACGTTGTGAAGTGTATTACAAATTAATATCTCTGACTGGAAGTAGTGTGGTCTGTGTATACGTAATATAAATTACTCATACGTCTGAATGTATACATATGTATTCTTTGTATTCTATATATGTATTCTTCATGTATTGAAACTGTTTTACATATATACATACATATATGTATTTGTGTATGTTAATAACCATTGGGAGTGCGAAAAGCAGAAAATGACAAAACGAAGAGATATTTTTTTGTGAACCGAACCATAAGCTTGGGTTTGGAAAGGGTTCATCTATTTTCGGCCTCGTGTTCGGTTCAGTGTTTGGTTCACAGTAAAAAAATAAGCCGGAATTCCGGGATCGAACCGGTTCGATTTAAAGCCGGTTTGCAGCCCTGTGTCAAAGTGGTGGAGCCATTTATTGCTTGTGTGCTTGATTTCGGAAGATTTGGAACGAATTTGTTTTTGATTGTACGAGTCGGTAAAAAGTACACTGTTTAGGTTCTTGTTTATTTCGGAACCAGACATTTGATATACGTTTGTTTGTTACGTTTGTGTTGAGTCAACGTAGTTGCAAAGAAGGTAAATTAACCAAAAGTAAAAGTAAAAGTTCTAAACTTACCTATGTGGCTAGTCTAGCACGATGTATTCGTGATATTTTATGAAATATAAAACACTTTGTACGCAGTTCTGAAAGCTTTATCTACCATCATTAAGGTACCGAAATTTCCGAAAAATTATGTTTCGGTTCCGATTCCCGTTTGATTCCCTGTTTTAGATGTATTCTAGCAGAGACCTTTAAATTGAAAAACTTAACACCAAATTTTTAACTACCAAAATAAAGCAATCCTCAGACACACAAGTAAAAGGTTATCTGAAAAGATGTTTTAAGATCCTTGGGTTAAAATATTAAATGGGATTTTAAGGTGTACGCTCACAATGTCTTTTGTTTACATTGCCACAAGTAAAAGGTTATCTGAAAAGATGTTTTAAGATCCTTGGGTTAAAATATTAAATGGGATTTTAAGGTGTACGCTCACAATGTCTTTTGTTTACACATTGCCTTGAAAAAATCATCTTGAGAGATAAAGGGAATTATTTTGCGAAAATTATTTTGCTATGAATCTGCTAGGCAAAAAAAATCTCTTTTTATACTCTGTACCGAAGGTACATAGAGTATATTAAGTTTGTGCAAAAGTATGTAACAGGGAGAAGGAATCGTTTCCGAACCTGTAAAGTATATATATTCTTGATCAGCATCAACAGCCGATTCGATATAGCCATGTCCGCCTGTCCGTCCGTCCGTCTGTCCGTCCGTCCGTCTGTCTGTCAGTCCGTCCGTCCGTATGAACGAAGAGATCTCAGAGATGGTAAGAGATAGAGGTTTGGCATGTATAGGGCATATATTTCTTATACTTGCAGGCAGATCAAGTTTATTTTCAATTTTTGCCACGCCTCCTCCCGCCACCTCAATTTGGAAAAAACGTCATATCTCCCACAGTTTTGATGATAGATCGTTCGTACCTTCAAGAGATGTCTAGTAATCAAAATTATTTATCGATTTGCTAAAGGAATGATAAAGATTGGATGAGCGATACTCAAGTTATGAGCAAAAAAACGGCCGGTTAACACCCTCCACCCATAACCCCAGCATTCCGTTCAACAGAGGCAATCTTAGTGAGAGAGAGAGAGAGGGAGACATCATCTTCAATGAGCCCCATTGATTGTGTTTGGAATGCTAATCGAATTGGTAATTTAATATCAAAATATGCAGAATGCAAGAATTTTATGTGGATAATTAAATTTACCAAGCATATTTATTGAATTTTGCATTTAAAGTTGATAAATACTTATCTGGAAACGAAATAGACTTTATGACACGTGGAAAATTTATGGTAAATTTATTAAACATTTTTTTTTTAAGTCTGATTATAAGGAAAATATAAATATCTCACTCGTAGTAGGCCATTTAATTGTAATTTCTGTTTTCAAAGTTGTTGCAACTTAGTAGGCTCGTTTACACAAATTCAACTTGGCTTATAATGTGCTTATTTTTCCAATTCAGTCGGTTGTTCGCTGTCGAACAGCACAGACACCACAGCCAGGCCAACAGTGGGCCAGGATCAACCCATCTACATTTTATTTATTTTTTTGTTTTGCTATAATATATTTTATTATTCTTTTTTTTCACAAAGTTTCTAATCCTTTTTCTTCGCCTTATCCTTTGCGTATATCCTTATAACTGAATGCCAAGAGTTGAGTGTGTGTTAGTTAGAGATGTACATTAATTGACGAGTATCGATAGATGTTAGTGATGTGTGAACTAGTCAGATGAATTGGATCTATGACTGAAACTGTCATTGGAGCTGATGCGTCGAGTTGACTGGCATATTAGGGAAGTTGACGCTGAATGCTGGCTTGTATATCTATGATATGTTGTGTGTGTGGTGCCAGAGAGATAAATGACAAGTGTAAAGTCAGCTTAAGCTATTCAGAATAGGCAAGTAGACAATAGACCCAGAGTTGCAAATCACCTGAATAGTTTTTGTGTTCACGCTTATGGAGCGATTTTCAATACCATCAGTGGTGTGTGAGTTATAGAATCGTGCAAATATTCTATGTATTTCCATTGTCAAGCTCTGAATAGAATAGAAACAACGGGTAAACCAACCTTATCATCAAGAGTCGTGCTCAAAATGAACTTGGGTCGCCGAATATAATAATATATAATCGGATTTGACCGACTTGCTTTCTTGTTTATTTTGGTAAACTGGTATGAACTGCTAAAATAAGAAGAAAGAGCGGTCATTGGTTTTGCGTCTATCAGATCAGGTCAGAAAAAAAGTTCTTTTTACAGACGGTTTTCTATTTACAATGCCTCACGGGTTTGTCTCTTCTCGGTTTGTCGATAGGGATTTTTCTTTCTGCCTTTCTGTCTGTCATTTGATTTACAGCGTATGTCTACGTCCATCTTCTAATATATTCTGGGATCTACTCTCGGTTTTGTCATCGTCCATTCACTATATAGTGTGAGCATTATTCAATTTCTTACCCATACCTTAACACTAAAATATCGATACACTTACACATTTTGACTGTCCTTTTGAAATAATTCCAAAGACTACAATTTTGAACACTTTTTAAGCTCAGGAACATTGATCATGATTCATGTGAAAATACTGAACTATTTGTATTGTCCAGCTTCTGAAATATTTGCGCTGCTTTCCTTATGAGGTTTAACTTGAACAGAAATGGATAACTCAAGAACTTTTTTGTTCCTAGGTAAGCATTAGCATGACATTATATTGAGGGTCTAAGAATATAGGATGCAATATTTTCAAAGAGACTGGTATATTTTACCATAGGAAAGTTTTCAAAAGGCATGACACTTTTTGTTGGAAATTGCTTAAAGTCTTCGTATAAACTAAACTAAACTACATATTTTAGTTTCGTTTACTCTTATGCGGAATATATTTCACCATTTATATTTCAGCCTTGGCTTCTTTAAGTGTGACAAAGTCCGATGAGATACGTTCATCAAAATTTTTTACATATTTTGCACAAAATTAATTCAATTTTTAATTTAGTTGTAATTTTAGTTGTACGGTCACTTTGCATTGTTTGGTAAAATAATCGTGCTATGAATGTAAGCTACTAAATGTTCTAGGCACCCCCGTTAAATCTTTTTCCCATATTTGCATATGGTTGAATATGCTGTCCTGTGTTGAATTTTTAATCGAAATTAGCTAAAATGTTATTATTTTGAATTCAAGTTTTAAAAGTTTTGAAGTAAGTGACAAGCAAACCTTTCGATGCTAAATACTGTCGTTCTTGTCTCTGTAATAAAATCCATTTGGCATTAAGCAATCGGCTTCACTTGTTCAAGCAATTTCGCGTTGATTTCAACTTTATCAGTAAGACTTACTTATGTATATGGTCATTCTTTTATATAACCACTTGGAATTTGGTTTTACGAAAATCAACTCCAATTTCAAGTTATGGTCGTTGATCAAATTTCATTTCTTTAAGCCAACTATTAAATGGTTTTCTGAAGGTTTATTCTTTTAATTTTGGTTCTGTTCAACTAAATTATTATAAAATTCCAATTTGAAACCCCCCTCCCCCCAGAACCACAAGAAATAAACTTTAACAAATTTATTTACAACACAAAATCAAATGCAAAAATATTTTACACACTTATTTTCCATCAGTTTGGCTGGCCAAGACACATTGCAAATGGGTTTTACTCATTTCTAAATATATGTAGATGGCATATAAATTCCCATTTGCTTTAGAACAATTCGACATTTATTTGAATTTTAATTACTTTTACCAAAAGGAAAATTTGAAATATTTCCAAGCAGTTATCAGTTGGATGGATATTTTTAAATAATTTTTTTCTAATTAAATTCTAGAACTACATTTTCCGCACACACGAGACATTCTCATTTGGCTGGCATGTCAGCAAATATTTTTTGACATTTTCATTTGTCAGTTATGAAGCAGCACTCACACACACACACACACACACTCAGAACTCAGGGCTCAGGATGTGTGCGTGCTTAGACACTTGTGCTATATCCTTATCACAAAATGATTTGACAGACGAGACCAACCGGCATTTGAACTTCCCCGAAATGTGTGCGTTTTTTTTTTTTTTTTTTTTTGCTATTTTCTTGTGATTTAATAAGACGACACGAAATGAGAAAACCTGAGGCTACTGTACGAGTAGAGATTTGTACATTTCGTAGATTGTCACCGGTCCAAGGAGATAAATAAACATTTATTTTATTTCACACATGTCCTTGGGTTTAAGGGTCGAAACATTGACACGTCCCTTTTTAAATGGCTGACATTGAAAATAATTTCAATTTCATTTCGTGTTGTGAGAAGTGATCAAACAGACAGTTGTCGAGTTGGGTGTAACAAAATTGCAAAAGCAATTAAAAAACTTTCGGTCGATTTCATGATTTTTCCTCTTTATCTACACAAAACAAAATGTGTAAAACTTTTGGCTTCAACACCTTGCGGCCACTTTGGACGCACAAAATGAACTTTTCTCTCTGGAGGAGCAGCTGTTGAAGCCGGCAACAACATTAGGGGCTAACCATATACTCATCGTAGGAAACATAATGATAATCATAATATCACGATGAGTGCCTAAAAGTATGCTTAATTCTGTGCAACTTTAGTGCCTTTAAGAGCAAATCTTGCCTGGACTAAGGCAAACTTGGTATTATTTTTTTTGGTTCCTTCTTTCATTTAAGTGCACACGCCTCAAACAACTTAAGCTGCCAGGCAAATAACAACACACACACACTGAAAGCAGGGACCAAACTGCTCAAAGGAATGTAAGAAAATGCCGTGAAGAAACAGCAGTGTGATGTTGGTGCGGTAAGGGGTGGCGGACGGGTGGTGTTGGCGTTTATTTGCGTTTATAATGTGTGAGCTATTAAAATTTTTAGAGGCTGTTAGTGTATGTGTGTGTGTGTGTGTGTGTGTGTGCGTGTCTGGTGCTCTGGAATTAAAAATGTACTTAGATTTTTTCCGTGCTTCTTACACAGCATAAAATGAAAATTAGTTGTTATTTTTAAAGCTTTTAGCAGCAGCTGCCAAAGTTGTAAAAGAAATCGTTTTAGTGAAAATTTGCTCAGCGTTCTGTTTGTGTACACTTTGTTGAAATGTGCCTCGCTTTCGCTTTGCCCAGGCATTCAAATTCATATTCATATTTATGTTTGAGTGCACTCGCAAAACAGCCGAGGGAGCTGGGAAATTAACATAAAATATGCGAAAAACTGGCAAATATTTTGTATCTAAACGAAGTGCAAATACACTGAATAAACAAAATGTGGGAAGCAAAACTATAGGGAAACTAAATGTAGATTTTCAGACTCTAGCAAGTTTTTTTTTAGAAACTCACAAAACAAAAACAAGGCACTTGTAGGATTTTTAGAAAGAAAAAAGGGAAATTGCAACTGCATTTTGTGGTGCTTTGATATCACACATATGCACTCCAAAATGTGATCAAATTTTTATCAAGAATTGAAAAAAAAAAGTGTCTAATCGTAGTAGTCCAGTTGACATCGTATCAACTTGTCATTTTGTAGTCAACTGTGCAAGGGCTTAAAAATTCAATTCTACTCGAGCATTTGTATGGAAAACAATTTATTTTATTTTATTTAATTCTATTTTTAATTGAGTTCTAAAAATTTTGATTTTCGAATTATTTTTACAATAGCTACATCATATTGGTTAGGACCTGAATGCGCCAGCAATTTGCACAAATAAGATAAAAGTCAAATAATGTCAACTATCCGTCCCTTTGATTTCAAACTGCTGATACTTTTATTTTCAAATTTCAATTGCACCATTTTTATTGTGTCTCACTGTGGAAATATAAATTTATTCGGAAAAATAAAAATTAAAAAACACATTCTCCCAAATAAGAGACTCTTTCATATATTCAGCACGAAACGATTTCTTATCTCCACGAAGAAACATTTTTTTTTATCCTTTAAGCAGGGCATCTACACACGAATTTGTTCGACGAAGTGTTCGTCGTTAGTGGACGTGTTCGTGATAGATTTTTGTGTTCGACTTTTTGTTCGCAGAGAATAGAAACGTTTCTAGCTTGGGTGTGTTCGTGCGAACATTTTCGTCAATGGATGGGAACAAGTGCACGAACATCATTTGTCAAAAATATTTATAGAGTGAACACGTGCCCAAATGAGCAACGAATTTTGGCCGGAATTTATTGAATGCCCCCAAAATGATGAAATAATACCTTAAGCTAATTTGTATCGCCATCTAGGCCATGATTGTGTCAGCTTTCGCTGTTATATTTTCATGTTTACCCAATGATTTTCGTGTGAAATGTTCGCCTGTTTAGTGGGTAAATGAATTCTTGCTTGACAAATTGTTCGTCGAACAAATTCATGTATGGATCAGAGAACTACTTCATTCGATTGCAAAACGCTCACACATTATTCAACACCCGAAAAAACTGGCTTCGCGCTCTATTCATCAAACTTGCATACTCGACATGTTCGCAGTAGAGTTTTATTCGAACCAATTGTTGGCACTCCGATTATAATCATGTTCGACTTCATTTGGCTCAACGACGATTGTTTAGAGTGAGCGAAAATCACCTCGTATGAATAAAACCTCTTGCAAAGACGCATAGGCGCTGCTGGAAGTTGGGGGACTTGAACTCGGAACCTCTCAGAAATGCTGAACACACGGACGGACGTCTTAGCCCACTCGGCTGTTCGCCTTAAGCAAGACGTAGCGTCAAAACCATAGTTTAGAAAGTACGCAGTTAGTCGAGGCCTGGGATCAAGTCACCGAGGCAGCACTTTTTCTTTTTTATTTTTATATTCTTTTAGAAAAACTTTCTTAAAACTTGGGTTTATTTTCTCAATTTTAGGGCAAAATACCCTACATTCATACATTTTTTTTTTTATATTCTTTTAGAGCGCTCCAAAAAACGCTCCTTCGAGGTGCTACTTTGGGACTCCCATTTCACTCCTTCCTCGGTGTGCTCCGGAAACGCTCCTTTGAGGTGCTGCTTTGGGAGTCCCTTTTCCCTCCTGCTTCGGATCGCTCCGCATATGGCTGGCTGGGTGGCCAGTCAACTCTGAGTTTTGTTCGATCGAACACACAATGCGTTTGCCGGTATGCATCTGATTATATTCAAAACTGAGTTTTGTTCGATGAATAAATATGAACATACACGTTGGATCACATAACTCTAGCTCAGCCGCTCGATGCGATTGCGTTGTGAGTTGAATATATTCAGCTCTGAGTTTTGTTGATTGATTAAATGTGAGTAAGAAATTTTGTGTATGAGCCAATCAAGAAAAAAGTGATTTTTGCAGTTCTCTAGTGTGGATGCCCTGCCTTAGAAGGCACTTTTTTTATCGCTTTGGTGGAACTTTTTTTTATCCCCAGAATGAAATGCTTTCTTATCGCTGAGAAGAGACGAGTTCCTTTCTGCCAGAAGTATTGCAGAGTGGCAAACTGCTTCCCGAAGGGAGATGAGAATGCGATTGCTATGCAATATCGCTAGAGTAAAGCGATACATATTGCAAGAATCGCATTCTTATCTTTTGCGATAAAAAATGTTTGCTGGGAAGAAACAAGTAAGAGCCGTGCAGTCGAGTGGGCCGACACTCCAAAATACTCTCTACAATTAAGCCGCACATGCAATCACGCACACACACAACACTACATTCAATACTGCTTCCTGGGGCAAGATATTAAGTGCGCTGAGCGAATATGGTGTTCCGTTCTACCTTCTCGCAACAATCAGGAGCTACTTTGAAGGCAGACAGCTCAAATATGAGTCTGATAGTGGCACCGAAACTCATGCTATCTCAGCGGGGGTGCCCCAGGCATCTATCTTGGGTCCGCTTCTGTGGAACAGCTTGTACGAAGGAATATTGAGACTGGCACTTTCCACTGATACACTCATAGTTGGTTTTGCAGATAATGTGGCGCTAGTGGCAGTGGCAAAGTGGCTAGACTCTGTTAGCCTTCATCTGGCCGCTCACAAGACGGAGGCTGTCCTCGTAAGCAGCAAATAGGTTCTTGAGATAGCGCAAATTCAGGAATTCACATAATTTATAACATCTAAGAGAGCCATTTGATACCTCTGAGTAATGATTGATACGTAACTCGCCTATCGCGAGCACCTTCAAGCTGTAAGTGAAAAAGCGCAACACATTGGAAACGCACTCGGCAGAATCAAGCTGAACACCAGGGGAACGAAGGCTGCTCCTTGCCAGCGTTCTTAGGTCCACCATCCTTTAGGCTGCCAAGATCTATGCGCTCTGCGTGTGTTTAGCGGCTTTCGAACCATATCTAACGAAGCAGCGCTTATGATCGCCGGCATGGTTCCATTAGAGCTCCTCGCTCTGGAAGCCAATGCTACAGCCGAGGCGGCTTGTACGGACCAGCCAAGAATCATGACACGAGAAGATGTTAGTTACGAAAGCATTCGGCAATGACAATTCAAGTGGGAAACTTTGTCGAATTGTCGGTGATGCCATCGCCTCATCCCTCAAATAAAAAACTGTGTAGGAAGGAAGAATGGGGAAGTCAACCATTGGCTAACCCAAATACTGAGCGGCCACGGGTGCTTCAGGAGTTACCTGCATCGTTTCGGTCAAGACTCCTTTCCAGAATGCACCTGGTGTGAAGGAAGACACATCGAAAATGCCGAACACATCCTCTTCCTCTGCTGACCTTTTGCAGTTGAGCGGCAGAGGCTGGCATCAACCATTGGGGCACCGATAGAACCCAATAACCTGGTTGCTGCCATGATTGAGAGAAGACAAGTGTGGGATGCAGTAAGCACATTTGCTGCGTTCTCGATGATTGAACTCTGCAGACTGGGGAGAGAGAGAGCCAACGTGGTTTAGACGCGGCTTACCCTGTGAAGCATTGCCTTACGGCCGTCCCACTAGGTTTGAAACCGGTTCTGTAGCTGTTAAAATCTGGATATAAAAAAACAACGCGCGCACACACTCACACGCCCTATATTGGGTAACAACCACGAAAGGGCCGTCTGCATTTTCGAAAATTTTTCGGCTTACATATTCGACGACTCCCAAGTATTTTAAGCACTCCTTCGATTTCACTTAAGCATTTTTCCACCATTTTGTTCGTAAACTCTATCTTCTTTCTGCTTGTAATGAGCACGGCCTCCGTTTTTTTGACCAGCAAGTACTAGGTGGGCTTTCTCCATCCATCTGGCCACTCTGTCGTATTGCCGTATTTGCATAGGAGGATCCAGAGCTGAAAGGCGACTACTACTGGCCAGAGTCGTTAACTCAGTCTTGCTTTATGCCGCACTTATATGGGCGTCTGCGGTTGCGAGCAATAAGAGCTTCCTGAAGAAGCTAGCAACGACTTACCGACTAAGCGTTCTTCGAGTCATATCCGGATTTCGGGAAGGTCTCCGATTATGCAGCCTTAGTCCCGACTAGCATGATACCTGTTGATATACTGGCAAATGAAATGAAGAAGATTTACGCAGAGCGATCGTGATGGAAAGTTCGGTGACAACTGGCTCGATGGCTACACAGAGAAATAAAAATTTCAAAGGCTACACGAAAATGTAGGACTATCAACCCATAACGTTTCGTATATCTTTTTCACACGTCGCGTGTAGCTTTCCCATTTCAACACGCTTCGTATAGCTTTTCTGCACGTTGCGCTTAGCTTTATCATTTCAACACGTGGCGTGTGGCTTTTATGAACGCCGCGTTTAGCTTTCTCATCTCTAAGCTAAGCGCGACGTGCAGAAAAGATACACGAAACGTGTAGGATTTCAATATCTAAGCGCGGCGTGCAGAAAAGCTACACGCCACGTGTTGAAATGAAAAAGCTACGCGCGACGTGTTGAAAAGCTACACGAAACGTAATGGGTTGAAAATCCTACATTTTCGTGAAGCTTTTTTTTCTCTGTGTACTTGGCAGGCGCGTTGGACTATGGCCACCAGAGCAGGGTGGACCCACAGAATGATTCCAAATTTGGATGAATGGGTAAGGAGGCGCAGAATTAAACTTGCACCTAACTGAGCTTTCACTGGTCTTGGATGATTTAGAGAACACCTCAACAGGTTCCAGCACGAAGACACTCCGGAATGTCCGACCTGCCCAAATGAGAATCTGCACCAAGTATTGTACCAGTGTTTAAATACCACCCATCGAGGACCTTCAACCATGTCAGCTACATGGTAGAGACAAAAGCAAACTAGAGAAGCATAAGCGATCTCGTTATAGACATCCAAAGCAATCTGAGAAGATGTCAACGCGAGTGAGGCGCGACGAAGAGTGCTTAGAATAGGAAACCCATCTCCCGCGAAGTAATACTTACCTACAGCGGACGCTCAACTCTGCATCTTTCATCGAAATGTATTTTATCTTTTTAAGAAATATGTGCCAATTAAGTCGAAAATAATAAAACCTTGTTGCAATCATGGTTTAATTCGAATATAAAACGACTTATCAACGAATGAGCTACAAAATGAGTATAAAAGTCTTCGTAAAATGACGACAAATACAATATATTATATAACACGAAACGTGACTTCT
The DNA here is from genome assembly GCA_037044535.1 of Lordiphosa magnipectinata. Lineage (NCBI taxonomy): Eukaryota > Metazoa > Arthropoda > Insecta > Diptera > Drosophilidae > Lordiphosa > Lordiphosa magnipectinata. Next base: position 86,834 of record JBAMBO010003380.1, read on the forward strand.
ACAGTAAAAAATTTCAGAACTCTATATCGACTAGACACAATTGGAGAGATCTTAAAAATTTGGGAATACTCAATAATTAACCTCAAGCTAAGACGGACGTGAACAAACTAAATGATCAATTTATAAAAAACCAAGTACCTGAAGCTGCCTGCAACATGTACCTGAATTCTGTACCCTACTGTGAGACTAGTTTTAGTTTTGTGTGTGTCAGTTCTTGTGACGTCTTAGAAAACATCCTTAAGACCAAATCAAATGCAGTTGGTCTTAACCTTAATCCAAAATTTGCAAAGCTTCTTCTTCCTTTTCTTCTTGAGCATATTACACACATTTTAAACACAGTCCTCACCACTTCATTTTTTCCTAAAATATGGAAAAGACCAAAAATCTTGCCAATACCTTAAGGTAATGATGAGTTCAGGCCAATTTCCATTCTCCCATTCTTGGCAAAAGCATTATGACTGCGCAAATACAAGAATTTCTTGCATAGCTGATGAACTGAGAAAAGAGGTGGATGAAAGCAGTGTTGTTTTCCTGACGCTCCTTGATCACAGCAAGGCTTTTGATACGGTGAACCATGATATTCCTTGCACTAAGCTTAATAATATATATAATTTTACTAGTACTGCTACCAAACTTCTCAGGTCTTACTTATCAGATAGATTACAAGCCGTGGTCTCGGGATCTTCCACTTCTGATTTCAAAAACCTCACGCAAGGTGTTCCTCAAGGCTCGGTATTAGGACCTCTGTGCTTTTCTGTATATGTTAATGATCTTCCAAGTAATTTGTCTAATTCTAAAGTCCATATGTACGCTGATGATGTCCAGATATATGTTAGTTGTCTGTTAGCTGAGATTCTTGATTGTATCAATGTTTGTAACGACGAACTTTTAAAAATAGACAGGTTTGCTAAGGATAATGGGCTTGGACTAAACCCTTCTACATCTTAATGTATTGTTATACATAAAAAGTAATGGATGATACTCCGATTGAATATGAGAACCAGGCTTCCATCTTAGACATAATTTTTAATAACACACTTTCGTGGAGTAAACATGTTACTAAAGCGTGTGGTATCATGCATGGACTGTTGAGGCAACTGTCAGTGTCGCAAATGTTTCTACCGGTACAAATTATGCTTTTAATAGCAAAGACATACCTTATACCCTCACTTTTCTATGGAATCGAAATCTTCGGACACTCCAGTGCGGATGACATGAGAAAATTAACTGTAGCTTTAAATAAAAAAATGTCTATTTAATAAGCTAAAACAATCTTCCAAAAAACCGTTATATGTCAATGTGACTGGTGCTATAAATATAAGTTGTAACTTGTAGCACTGGGATAATAAACCAATAAATAAATAAATAACGGTGATCCCGCGGGGAATGAGGTGTGTAGTTATGAGGGATGTATTTAGCACGTAGGCACCAACGTTGTTGGTGAATCGTGCATGCTGCTGGTACCTGCCAGCAGTATCTTTAGAAGATTTTCATCCCCCCATGGCGATTCCATGGAAAAAAAAAACACTCACACGCCCTAGCTGCCTGCAGTAGGCACAGTGCTACCACACGCTACCACAAGCCAAGTTTTTTCTTTGGTGTTTTTGCTCGGATCTAATTATGCCTTTTAGAATAGATAGCTATGAGGCCTTGGACAATATATATTAAATCACGAGGTTCTAACTTTAAAAATGTGGCTCTGACAGTTTTTTTGCGCTTAAAAAAGGTTAGTCTCTGAGATCGACACGTTCATACATACAGATCGACATGGCTTTATCGACTCTGCTGTTGATGCTGATTAAGAATATGTATACTCTATAGGGTCGGAAATGCTTCCTTCTTCCTGTTACATAAACTTGCACAACTTCATGATCTCCTTTTACCTATTTTCAAAGGTATTCAACTGATAAAATCTTGTATAATATAATAATAATAATGGTTTGCTTTATTGCCCAGTAATATTTACAGTTTGCTTAAAGCTAGCAGTTCAGTGGTAGTCAGTGATTAGATATTCATCATTACATCTGAGAAAGTATTTCAGTCTGTTTTACAATTTACATTTTTCGAGAACTTAATTTAGAATTACCCAAGGAAAAGGCAGGAAAAAAAACCTTGGCAAGAAACTTAAAATTAGACTTAGAGCTAAGCTTTGGCTAGTTCTTCCTAATACTAATTATATTAGTGGTGAAGTACCTACCAGCACTCATTAGTGCGTAATTAGAATTTTCTTTGTGTTGAATTTACTTTTGGCACGAGAGATGAAGTCATCTATCGATTTGATATTTGCATCAGAATGTAACCGTTCTGTGGAATAATAAAAGGGCAGGTTCAGGATCATTTTCAATATCTTATTTTGTGCCGTTTGCAGTTTTTTCACATGAGTCTTTGCGCATGCACCCCATATTTCTGATCCATATAAGATAGTGGGTAAGAAAACTAACTTTTAGACTAGAAGTTTGTTGTTAATGGATAGTTTTGAGTTCCGGTTTATGAACGGATATAAGGTTCTGATCATCTTGTTAACTTTGTCAACAGTCTTACTAATGTGATCGCTAAAAATTAGTTTTTTATCAAGGTTTAAGCCAAGGTATCTGACTGAGCTTTCCCATTTTATTTTGGTGTTGTTTAGTGTTATCTCGCTGTTTGGTAAAAACTTTGGGTGTCGTTTTTTGGTGAAGAATATAGCTTTCGTTTTTGTGGCATTAGTTTGATTTTCCATCGCTCGAAGTATGTTGATAGAGAGGTCAATGAACACTGCAGTTCGTGTTGAATGTCTATGTAAGAACTACCAGAACAGTAAAGAGCCGTGTCATCGGCAAAGATAAGCGAGTTGCAACTATCGAATAGGGGGATGTCATAGGTATAAATATTATAGAGAGTGGGTCCGAGCACCGACCCCTGTGGCACGCCAGCGTATAATGGCTTTTTCGTGGAATCTGTGCCATTTAAGCAGACATAGAAGTATCTTCCCGATAGAAAACTTTGGACTAGTTTGGTTAAGTACGTTGGGGTATTGCAAGAAATTAGCTTGTGGATTAAGCCGTTGTGCCAAACAGTGTCGAAAGCGGTTTCTACGTCTAGCGTCAGCATACCAACTGATTGTTTTTGATTAAGTCTTTGTTTGATAAAGTTAGTGGCTATGTCAAGAGGATGAATGCAATTTAGGGAAGCACGGAATCCATATTGCACAACGGGTAGAATACAATTGTCTTCCAAATGATTATATAGTCTGATTTTAATTAGTCGCTCTAATATTTTTGAAAACCCGCATAATAGGCTGGTCGGTAACTTTCAGGTGAGTCAGGAGGTTTGCCGGGTTTTGCAATGGGTATTATTTTTGCAATTTTCCATGCTAAAGGAAAATAGCCAATCTTTAGGCAGTGGTTGAGAATAAGGGTTAAGAAGGTAAGTGCCCTCTTTGACGAATCTTGTATCAAAATTATACCAAAAGTTTGATAATTGAATTATCACATTGATACTAAAATATTAACACAAAAATGATTCAAATTGATACAAGTTAGTAAAAATTGGATATGCTCGAAATATCATTTGAATACTATCGAAAACATCAACTTGATAATTGGAGTATTATTATATTATATTGATGACTAAATAGTGTCATTTTGATGATTACTTTTGTATACTTTTACTTTTTGGGTTAGACCTCTTCCAAACTAGCATACCAACTCCTGCCATTTATCTGGGACTATGACGGAAGATTTATAGGGGCACGGCGCATTGTACCCCCGCCCAACATCTTTCCTAGTTCATTATCATTCATCTATCAATTTCTTTCAAATACTTGGCTTTACATTTTTTGTGCACAAACTCAATGGCTTAGCTCATAAACTCTGCCCTAATTTCACAAAAAAATCATAATGAACACAAGATGTGGTGGCAGTTTTATTTGCGTTTTTAACGGCGCCGTTTTGTATGCTATAGTTTTTTCTGTTGCGTTTTTTTTTTCTCGTTCAGATTTTGCTGCAGCTTATTTTTTATGCATATTTTATTTTGCCATTGCATGCGTAATTTTATTTGCCGTCACACTCTTTGGCTAGTCGCGGTGCCGTAATTTGTAGGACGTATAAGTTTTATGGTCATAGCGCTGTTGCGGCGCTTGTGTGTTTCTCCCCCAAATGCAAAATTTATGCATACTACAACAGAATGGTACTTGTCGTGGTCGTACTTTCAGGTCCTTGGACCCTGGTTTCTGTCGCCACTGTGGCTGCACCTGAGCGGATTGCTGTTGTTGCTTGTTGTCGTCGTCTCGGTACCTTGGTCACGGCAACGTGCCAAATTAAGTGCTCTGCCTGCCAAAAAAAAAAAAAAACAAAATATATAGTATTAAAAGGAAAAGGGAAGGAGTCAGCAACCAGTGAAAGCCTGCGCCAGGTTGTCGCTTAAGTTGTCATGTAAATTTTAATTTTCACATGTTATGACATGTTTGCAAAAAAAAAAAAAAAAAACACACAACGCGGGCACTTTGAAGTTCAAGTCTCGAAGTGGAAGCTTTTTCCTGGGCGGAACTAATGCAGAGTGGCAGGTGCAAGGTGCTGGGTAAGGCAAATATACAATTAGGTGCACATGTGGGTGAAGAGAAATATTTATGACTAATTTGGGAAGCTTTTTGGTTGGTCTCATATTTTTCTCTAAGTTTTGCGCTTAATTTTTTATGCTAATAAATATATATTTGAGCGCCTGGATTTTCTGTTGATTTCAAATTGAACATAAATTGACTTGATTCTTTTCTTGCAAAATGTTTTCTAGTACATCGTAAGTTGCTATTGAATAGTGACAAAGGCAAATTGAAAAAAAGGAAAGTTTTCAGTTTAAAAATTCTGATACGTCGGCGTTGCCACTTTTAATTACTCTCTCAGTTTTGTTTAAGCTGTCGTATGCCAACAATTTATGATTCCTCTACTATGAAATGATGCTTCATATAACATAATGATTCCCTTATGAAATATTTATAAAAATCGTGATGTGACGGGGTCACCACTTTTAAATATACTCTCATTTTCGCTAGCACTGTTGTAGGGCTCTCTAGAAGATCTAAGAAAACTTGTTAGTTACAAGCCCAATTAACAACTAACATAGTTAAGGTTTTTAGAAGCGATCTTGATCAAAGTATTGATGCGTCGGGGTCACCACTTTTAATTACTTATGAAATATTTATAAAAATCGTGAAGTGACGGGGTCACCAACTTTTAAATATACTCTCATTTTCGCAAGCACTGTCGTAAGGCTCTCTAGAAGGTCTGAGAAAACTTGCTAGTTACAAACCCAAACATCAACTAACATAGTTAAGTTCTTTAGAAGCAATCTTGATCATAGTATTGATGCGTCGGGGTCACCACTTTTAATAACTTTATAATTCTGGCTTTTACTGCCGAATGGCTAAAGTTTCAGTTCTCAGAATTACTGCTGCCTACAAGTTCAGCATCAATTTAACTAGTATTCTCTTTCAGAATGATCTTTGTCAAATTATCGATGCGTCGGGGTCACCACTTTTTAATACTTTCTTAAATTCGCCATTATTATTATATGGAAGATATCATAGAAGTTCTTAGAATACCTGTTGGTTACAAATTCAAGACAACATCAACTACCATTGTTTTTCTCTTTCAATATGATCTTTATCAAAGTATCGATGCGTCGGGGTCACCACTTCTAATTACTTCCTCTCACTTCAACTCACTTAAGGCTAACTTCTTAAATCCTTTTAAACCCATTCACTTCAAGAAGCCTGCAATAAAACTCAACTTAAAATAGTTTATTGTGGTCTCCACCCCACTCAGCTTTAGATGCGGTGAAGCGTCTCCACTTGGGTTTTTAGATATAAGTGTTCGCTTCTTACTTTTGTGGTCTGGCTTCGAGTGCCTGATAATGTTATTTACTGGTTTCTGTTACCAAATTGCTTGGCTCAGCTGTGTTGATAAGTTTTTAATTAAGTTTAAGCGTATTAGCAAAAGACACTTTAGTTGGTCTGTACTTGTGGAAATGGAAAGTCTATAAAATTGTGTGCAGCCGCAAAAACTCGTCATTATTTACGCGTTTCCTTTTGATATACGAAACGGAGGGTTGGGGGGTGGAAATTAAGTGCCTCAGTTGCCTAAGGCAAAAGAGGATTTTGAATTAAAAAATAAATTAAGCAAAAGCCGTGCCACGTGTTGGAGCTTTCATTAAAATTTTCCTTTTTTTTTGGTCTTTTCTTTTTATGCATATTAAACGGAATTGATTATTAAGGCGTCAAAAGGATGTGTCTTGATTCGCATAATTTAAATGACTCGTTAAAAAAGTGCAATAATATGAAATCCTTATTGGCATCCTTTTAAATTTATATACTGAATTATTTCCGCACAGCCAAATTGTACTCAATGTCTTTATCATTTGAATGTGCCAAAGGACCATTTTATGGGTTTTGCCTAATGTTTAATTATATGTTGGTATGCTTTTTCCTTCATCTCTGGCGCAGTTTATATTTTATTTATATTTTCCTTTTTTTTCTAAAAAAACCAATCATAAAAAACCGCCCAAACGCTTTTACGACACTTTTCAGACGCAATCCAACGCTCACACACATGCGTCTGGGGTAATTTGCCATAAAAATATTTGAAGCAGCGCCTTGTATTTGTGCAATTTCACTGAAATTGTCAATTTGCGCCCTAGGGCGGCCCCGTAAGTCTAAGCCGGAGAACGACATACGTAGATAGATAAGAGCGAAGCTGCACGCAAATACGAGTTGACATTTTTATGTGCGCTACAAAATCGACTGTTAACATTTAACGCATTTATGTGGTCTCGTCTCTTTAATTTGGCTCACAGACACAAGGAATTGGCATAACAATTACCACGGAAGGGGAGAGACCGAGACTGGGCCGAGACTCGGGCTATTTGCAATCTGCTGCATTCCACTGACAATGAAACTTCAATGGCACATAATTGCAGTTCACAAGCTGCAATGGAACTCTGCTTGTGAACAATGGGTGTGGATTGAGGAAAAGTGCTTTAGTTTTAGGAGAGGATAAGAACAATTAAGCAAAGACACATGCAGAAAGCTAAACACATAACATTAAGATATCCCAACCCTTTTTATAAAATTAAACGTTCTGTCCAAAACAGGCGTTGAAGTTGAAAAGAGAGTAAACTTTTATAGCAAGAATTTACTATGAAAGTCATAATTAGTTTGTTGTTCAAAAGTTCTTCTTAAGCTGCACATCTTTCTCTGCCAATGAATATTGCACAAGATTGTGATTATTTGACATTTCAAGATAATTGGTCTAATAATATTTATCGAGTGAATGGGGTATAAGTTCGATTTTGAAAGAATTCTGCAGATGACAGCTTTAAGTAAAATAAATGTTTATCAGAGTTGCTAATACAATTAGCCCATAAGTTTCCTAGAACCAACAACAGAAAGGAAAATCGAAAAATATGTTAAAATTTTTATATTATTAGAATACTTTTCCTCTACCTTAAAACAGTTTTGGCTTCTCTCCCAGTAACAACGGCTACATCAGAGAGAACATATCTGAGATTTCAAGTGTGATGGTACACGAAAAGCTAAGTGCCCTTGTTCACTTAAAGACTTGCCGAAAACTGTTAGAAAAAAGCTGCACATACTCCAAAACTAGAACAATCGGACAATCAATTGCCAGTTACAGCAATGCTAGCATAAGGTAGCTTCTGCTAACCCGCTGAAGATAGACAAATTCTGCTGATAATTGAATTGTGGTGATTCAGGAAATAGCTAAATAGTCAAGCAGCCTTCTTTGTGGTGTGTGTGTGTCTTGTTTTAGAAAAGATATAAACAGAATCGTAACTTACTGACCTGGAGCCTGCTAAAAGTTCTATAAGACATCCTATATACATTGTATTTTGCCTCTGTGCTAAACAGTACACAAAAATTTTCTCAAAAATGTTGAACACAAATGTTCTAAAAGTGCTTGAAATGAGCACAAGTTAACTCAGCTCGACCCCCCACACGGAAAAGTCTAGTTAGCCCTTTATACGTGAAGCTACAAAAGTGTGCGATGGCGCAATGCGCTCACACGCCATTCGTTTAGCGCAAAAGGTACCAGGTTCGATTCCTAGACAAGTCCGACTTAAATGAACCAAGTCAAATGGAGTGATGTCTCCGGTTGGAATATGGGCAAAGCAGCTGCATTAAAGGCGCTTGCAGCATTTTTAACACAAAATTTAATAGAACTGCGTTGTTGAATAGTTTCAAACATAATAAAAAACGAAAAATTCACTTTCAACTGTTAACATAAGGGCGCGTATCTCAAACACTAATGAACATTTTGAAGTGTCATTTTGCACAGATGTCAGTGGCAGTGCTGCCAACTTAAAAATAGTAGTCGCTATTGAAATCCCAATTAAAAAACTAAAAAATAAATAAACTTTCCGTTAGTTTTTGCCTACAGTAAGTCTAAGAGCAGATTTCTGGTCTTCCACATAGCTGCTATGTGTGAGATAAACTTAGTATTTACTCTGTCTAGCTTTAGGTAGAAGCTTTAAATAGAAGGTTAGAAAACGGCCCTTAAAGAAATATACGGGGGTGACACAGAAATCACTAGAGATTTTGGTATAAACGTTTTCATTTCCAATTTCAATTGTACAACTTCATTTGTAAAATGAAAAGTATATCTTCGGTTGCTAGATCAGATGGTGAATTTGAGCGATTTGGAACCAACTGCTCAAATCTACTTGGCTTTGAACAGTCGGTCTCAATGCACTTTACTTTTGACATCTGATCTAGTAACCGTGCTGTTTTGTGCCACTTCCCAGAAAATTCAAGCAGTTTCAATTTGAAATACAGCCCCCGATAGCTTCATTAAAAAACTTGATTCTAAAGGCTTTCATTGCCTTCATTCTGGCCTAAACTTTCTGTGGTTTACAAATTTGCTGGTAAACAAAATTCATGTATAAGTCGAACTAACAATCTGCCTTCTTTGCCAGCTATGACAGCCTCAAAAAACCAATAATTATCAACTATTTGCATGGCTTCGGAGTATGCTGGCCACATGGTAGTAAGAGCGTCATTTGAATTGATATTTTGGGTATCAAATTAATATTAATATAATAAAGTATTCATTTGAAACTAAAAAATTAAGAGTCAAAAATTGATATTTTGGGTATCAAATTCATATTTTTAGTATTAATTTTATACTTAAAAAATTAATTTAATACGCAAAACTTTTTTTTTTGAAACTACAAAGTTAAGATTATCAAATTGATATTTTGGGTATTAATTTATTACCCAAAAGTATTAATTTATAACTACAAAATAAAGAGTATCAATTGGATATTTTGGGTATTAATTTGACACGTAAAAGTACTAATTTAAACTTCAAAATAAAGGGTATCAGATTGATATTTTGGGTATCAAATTGATATTTAGAGTATTAATATGATCCTTTAAATATGAAATTGATACGTAAATTATTTATTTCAAACTACACAATAAAAAGTATCTAATTGATACTCTAATTGGTACTTTTTAGTAGTTTTAAATTAATACTTTTGTGTGTCAAATTAATATTTTAAGTATCAAACTCATACCCAAAATATTAATTTGATATTATAGGAATCAAATTAATATTTTGGGTATGAATTTGATACTGAAAATATTAATTTGATTGTATTAATTTAAAACTACTAAAGAGTACCAAATTGAAAGTTTTGGTATTAATTTGATCCTTCAAATATATAATTGATACGCAAAAAAATAGGTTTAAAACTACAAAATAAAGAATATCAAATTGATATTTTGGATAATAATTTATTACTAAAAACGCATAGCTCGCATATTTGCAATGGCGAAATTCTCACTGACAGCTTCAAAATGTATAGCCACGATCGCCACGTTCAATGCGTCGTGGAGAAGGTGTATTGATGGCTGTGAAAACAGAATGGTACTCTTCTATAATTGAAAGTAAAGGCAAATTTAAAGGTTTCAACACATACAATACTTTTCAATTATATCAGCCTTTCACGTGTGTCATCAATATTGAAAGATCATTATCGTTTGCTGTTGCCAGGCCTTATCAATCTTCCGAATATCTCTTGGGCGATTTCGATGAATAACAATCATGACTTACTGGACAGCATGGCCGTGTTATCGTTTGTTGAGATAAATTCGGTTTACAACTGAAGGAACAATATTATTAAACTAGGATACATCTGTTTCAATAGTTAACAGAGCCATTCTATTTGCTGTTCCTGAGATCTCTTATCATCCCCTTCTTAAGATAGATATGGAAGTGTGTACTGCATTATCAACAGCTCCGCAAAATTTCGCTTTCTACTTTCAAAACGGCGATTCATACGCAGTGAAGCTTGAACTATCACAGTAGGATTGGTTCTCTGACTTGACTCGTGCTTTTGATGAATATCTTTTTGCCATTTGAAAAGACCTTGTTTCTGGTGCAAGCTGGATTTGCATAATGATGCCACCAAATTCTATGATATTGTCCGCTTCAAACTTAATTCTTAACAATTCAATTCAAACAATATCACTGACCAATTCATAATTGGGGAAATTTAATGTAAAAGTGTAAATAAATTTAGCTCATATGAATACCTAGCTTTTATCCAAAATTCCAACTTTTTATCCACCTCATACTACTCATTCTTCCCACAGTGCCAGCTGCAGTGTGCACAATTGCAACATATCCTTGCAACTAACGCTTCCGTTTCCGTATGTCAAGGAGACGACTCTTCCTCTAGCTCTCTGACTATGGCTATTGATGCTGTTCCTGCCGTAGTTGTTGTTGTTGTTGTTTCTGTTGCTGTTCGGGGACCACTGGGAAGCTCCTTTGTTGTCCGCTTTTGGCCGTGTGAATGAGTGCAATTAGTAGTGCCACTTTCTCTCAACGATGCCATTCATTTTTGTTTGTTGTCCGGCTCGCACTCTGTGCTGACGATTTGCCGTGAGAGGCGCATTAAAAATTAATTGTCTTGTGTCTGTCTGTGGGGAGAGAGCACTGTAACTGTAACTGTAATTGTGACTGTGATTGTGCCCGGTGCCAAAGGTTGATTAAACCAGAGGCTTAAAATGTTTTTTCTAAGAAAAATCCGCTCTGCCTTAAGCTTTTGTTGACATTAACAATGTATTGGGATTTCCTTTTTTTGATTAAAATTAAATTTCGGTTCGGCAAATTGAGTGCGCACGCCCTTTGAAGTGTCCAGCAAGTGCTTCAAGGACTTTGTAACCCCTAACACAAAAAAAAAAAAAACGAGGAAAATTTCGTCAATATTTGGCCAGCTAAGGCAACGAACAGGACGTGGAAAAATGTTTGCTGCACAAATTGTGGATGGTCACGTTCGTTCGGCTTCCTTTGGCCCTGATGTGGGTCTAACTTAATTTTCCTAAGGGCTTGATGGATTGTTTGACTAATTAATTTAAGAAAATTGCATTTCGGTCGGGCAAATTACAAAATTTTTATCAAGCAAAGCTTAAGCTTGAGCTCGAGCTTAAGGATTTCATTTTCAAGGCAATTACTTGCTTCCGGCCTTTTGTCCCAAATTCAGTCTCTCTTAATTAATCAGCCATCTTTTGGCTCATTATTGTCATTTATGTGCTGATTTCCCGTTTAATCAAGTTTATTGGATTTCTCCCTGACATTTCCCCTCCGCTTACCCCTTACCCCTTAAACAGTCAGTCAAAGTCCCCAAAGACATGTCGCATTTTGCTTTGATCTCTTGGAAATGTTGTGTTTTCATTTAATTTAAGTACAAGAAAAAAAAACAACACAGAAATTGAAGTCAACAAAAATTATGTCCCTTTGGAGACAAACATTAAACAGGAACAAAAAAAAAAAACAAAATATAAAAAAATACAAACAGAAATGTGGGTACCAAAGTCAAGCGTTTGATCTGCGCCCAGGGACTAATTAGCGCTTATGCCTGGCAAAAAAAAACAAAAAACAAAAATCAGCCTCCTCCTCGCTTGTCAACATTGCGGGTCAACTGCACATGCGTTTAATTAGCCGACAATATGCTAAACTGTCAATTGAATGTCAAAAGTGCGACAGCAACACAAAGATAGAGAGAGAGAGAGAGGGGGAGAGAGAAAGAGACAGCGCATTTACTCGCTTTGGCTGCTAACAAGCACCGAGCAAATAGCGAGGAAGCGTGTTTCATTTCATTTGATTTGATTTGATTTAATGCGCCTCCATTTTCTGTACACGAAACTCTCGTAATTTGCAATTGTACAGAAGCAAAAGAAGCCTAAAAGTTTACATATATGTACATGGAAATGTATTGTACATGGGACTCTCTCTGTGTGTGTGTGTGTGTGTGTGTGTGTGTATGAGCTTGATTTTGTTTGCACAAGAATTTATTTATTTTGCTTTATATTTTCGATGGAGCATATTGAATATGTAAGGAATTTTGGTTTTGTTTAAGAAAATTTATCTAGGAATTTAGGTAAGGAATTTATTAAACAATACTCTGCCATTAACCGAAGAACAAAATTTGTTGTTATAGTCGATTCTAATAAAGATACATATCAAATAGCACCAGCTTAAAGCCAAAAAGACCCTTTTCTACTGAAACTATTTTTAAGTGTAGCTTGGATTGGTGATCTCAGTGAAATATCTGAAGTGAAATATCCTGAATTTTCGACAAAAATTAGATTTTTTGAAATATTTTTGCTTATTGTATTCAAACTACTTAACCGATTTGAAAATAAAGTTCAACGCGTTTAAAGGCAATTCAATAGCCTTTCGATTCTTGAGTCCATTTGACTTTTATAAAGTTAGCTATGGCTTAAAATTAAAGTGCACCTACCTAAATAATAATAATAAATTCTAATTTAAAAAACGTTGCCATGAAAAAGTTTTTTAAATCAATTTATGAGATCACCAATTCAAACCGTACTTAAAAATAGAGGAAAGCTAACTTCTGCTCAACCAAAGTTGATATACCCTTGTAGCTTGTAGACTTTATATAAATTAAGGTTTTAAATGATTTTGGTGGAACATTCTTAGCTGAGTGGGTTTCCAAACTCAGCCACTACTTTGACCATTTGCTTGCCTGTTTGCTATATGGCAACTATACTACATATTCGTCAGATTTTGACCAAACTCACAAAAATTAGGTGAAAACTGATAATATTTTCAGTTGGAAGGAACAAAGACGCTACCATTGAAAACAAAAAAGTTTTTCTCACTGGTACTTTATTTTCAACCGATATTTCCTATGGCAGCTATTTGCTATAGTCATCTGATTTGGATCAAACTTGGTAGAATTGTGCGGTAGCATGGAATATTGTTCATTAACTAGTTTGGGAGCGATAGCATTGAAAACAAAAAAGTTTTTCCTGCTAAGACTTTTTTTCAGACATATCTTTTGTATGGCAGCTATACTATATAGTTGTCCGATTTTCATAAGACTTAGTGGAATTATGTGAAATCAAGGAATTTAGAAATACGAGATTTGGGCACGTTTGCATTGAAGACAAAAAAGTTTTTCTAGCTAAAACTTCTTTTTCGAGCGATAGTTCCTATGGCAGCTATATGATATAGTCATCCGATCTGGCCGGTTCCGACAAATATGCAGCCTCTTTGTACCAAAAGACTTCGTGCAAAGTTTGGTTAAGATAGCTTTAAGACTGACGGAGGAGATAGCATAGGAAGAGGCATGGCTATATCAACTCAGCTCGTCATGCTGACCAAGAATATATATACATTATGTGGTCGGAGATACCTTCTTCTATGCGTTACAAACATCTGGACAATTTTAATATGCCCTCTGCAAGGGTATAAAAATAGTTCCACTAGAAATGGGTCTTTTAATTAAAGTTAGCTTTCAAACGCAGTTGTATTTTAACGTTCTTATGGTAACTAAAAGGTCAAATTTGTTCCCCGACTTCCCTATTGTTTTTGTAAAGCAAAAAGGCATATGCTCATACCACCGTAACAAACATTTTGAATGCGTTGAGCCAAGACAATGGCGACATTGATCTTTAAGGCAGTTTCTAATGTTGTTTGACAATGGGCTTCTTTAGCAAAACAACTTGCTCCCTGATCAAGTATAAATTTTCACTGCTCCTTTTGCTGAACGCGAGTGATGCGGTATCATGATTGCCAATTTGAAGTATCATGATAGAGGAGCATGTATCGAAGAAATAGTATGCTACTTTGAAGTAATACTGCTCCCACCAACAGTAATGGTGTATCGATAGGCATGCTTTCGGTTACAATATGCGCATTTTGTGCATTGATTGCAAAGATAAGCTTTTTAATCGGCTGTAAATAACTATAATGAATTCTAAAATATAACTAAGCCTAATTGTGACTTCGTGGATGCAAAATTTACGTTGACACGGAGCGCTTATGTGTCTACGCCGCGTTTTCAAAATTCATCGCCTCGGGGCATTGTTAAAAATGTAGCACTTCGTTCAGCAGAAACTATTTGATGCGTCATTTTTTTGTGATACCTGCTAAGGGATCAATTATTCTGCTGAACACGCCCAATAACTTTGTTTGAAAAATTATTCTGTACTTTGAAAGTCATTTGAAAAAGTCTATTGGTGTTTGCACTGCCATAAGAAACGTTTTGGCATCCCTGGCTTAAAACGATTTAGCAAAAAGTTCTACTTTATACGGATGAGAACAAATGAGTTTTCAGTTACGAAACTGTTAACAATTGAGCATCATCAGAAAGCACAAAATATAATGAGAGAGCGCAGCAACAACAAAGAAAGACAATCGCTTTAACTTTTAAACTTTTTTTATGATTTCATCAGATTTTGTTTAAAGATAGAAAGATACATAAATGATGTTTATTTGGTTCCACGTCTATTCAACACAAAACAATCTTAACACGTCAATTCAACACAAAACAAATTCAACATGGATTTTTTACCTGACACTTGTGTCACCCTTCTATCCCTGGCATATGTGTAGATGTGTGCTAAAATTGTGTTGAATTTCTTTGTGTTTAATTTGTTTTGTGTTGAATTGACGTGTGTTCAATTGTTGTGTTAGGTGAAGTGACTGTGTTATAAAGACGAGTGTTGAAACTGTTTTATGATGACTTTGTTTTGTGTTGAATTTGTTTGTGTTGAGTTGACGAATTGTGGAATTGCTGTGTTGAGTGAAATGACTGTGTGTTTTATAGACGTGTCACTGTTTGTTTTGCACTGTTTAACTACAAAAAATAAAAAAAAAATTAACAATCTTGGTTTAAGACCGTCCGCTACAGCTCAATTTACACGACCTGATCGCTCAGCTGAGTTATTCAGACCTGAGTGTCATAAAACTCAGCTGAGCAACTGAGTTCAGCATTTACACATGCCTGAGAAGCTCAGTTGAGTACGTTACAAAGCCAATGGTTCATTGAGCGCTCTGCTGTGAGAGGTGAGAGGTGTAATAGAACCGTTTTATTACACCTGATCGCTCAGCTGAGTAGGCCATATGGCAACTCAGACGTCTGTTTACACGGGTTGACATATACTCAGACAAAAACTCAGCTGAGAAATCAGGTCTTGAAAATTGGGCTTAACTTCGTCTGTGCCAAAGTTTTGATACACTTGAAAAAGCTTACTCCAACGGTTAGCGATTTCGACCAAACTTCGCAGATCAGTTTGAAAACATGTAATTTTAGTAATGACCGAGTTTAAGAACGCTCCAGACGGTTCCGACATATTAGCAGCGTGCAGCTCTATTCAAAGCTTCAAAGCTGGAGACTAGTTTGCGTAGAAACAGACAGACGTACAAAGTTCAATCGATTCAGCTCATCATGCTGATCAAAAATATATATTTACTTTATGTGGTCGTAGATGATTCCTTCTATGCATTGCAAACTTCTGGGCAAAATTATAATACACTTTTCAAGTGTATAGCAACGATTACATATTTACCAAAAATTTTCCAATAAATTTTGTATATCCTACACTTAATCATAATTCCATAGTTCCAGATTCTGCATTTAAAAATCTTCATTGATAACATTTCTTCTATAATAAGTTGCAATCTCTGTCTAACTAGCCAGATTATTATATCCCATCCACCCCGTTCAAAGCCGTAAGTACTTCTTCTTCGGTATGAGTACAAGTCTTAAAAGACTTCATCCTACAAAATGCGGCTAGTCCTCCTGTTCATTGATATTGGATAGAGATAAATGCTCTTCTTAAAAGACCTCCACTGACCTTCATTAAGATATCTCGCTTTGCTTATAAGGCTGGAAAAAATTTTTTATATGGAATTAAGCCAATATTATCCTTCGGAAAATTAAAGTCCAAAGTATGTAAAAGTGGTTGGAAAAGCACGAAATAGTTTTTATACGATTTACTTCACTTCTGCCTGTCTGCTATTATTTGGTTTTTAATAATACTGCTGCAAGCTTACGAAAGTACATGGAAAATTCGGTTTAGAGGAACGAATTCGTTGTCACACCTGATGATTGGTTTGTGAACCAGTTTCTGAAAGCATTAAATTCAACGTTTTAGTTCGAATCTTGATTTTTATTTAAAAATTTTTAATATAAGGTTGTCAAAAAAGTCTTGCGGTATTTCCGCAAGCTTGTCTTTGCAAGCGCGTAGTTCTAGTTGTATTCGTCGCATCGGTTCACGCTAGAGCTTTTTGGAAAGCTCTTTTCACGCGCTAACACGTGTTTGATTTATTGTTGTTTGTTTTTAGTCGTTCGTGAGTTATAGCGTCGCAAAAATGGAGCAAAATAAAGAGAAAATACGGCATATTTTACAGTACTACTACGATAAAGGCAAAAATGCATCTCATGCTGCCAATAAAATTTGTGCAGTTTATAGACCCGATACAGTTTCCATTTCCACCGCACAAAGATGGCTTCAACGTTTTCGTTCTGGTGCAGAGGTGATCGAAGATGCGCCACGGTCCGGAAGGCCTGTCGTCGAAAATTGCGATAAAATCGCTGAATAAATCGAAAGAGACCGGCATAGTAGCAGCCGTAGCATCGGCCAAGAGCTGGGCATGAGTCATCAAACCGTTATAAACCATTTGAAGAAGCTTGGATTCAAAAAGAAGCTCGATGTATGGGTGCCACACGACTTGACGCAAAAAAAACATTTTTGCCCGTATGGATGTATGCGAATCGCTTCTGAATTGCAACAAAATCGACCCGTTTTTGAAGCGGATGGTGACTGGCGATGAAAAGTGGGTCACTTACGACAACGTGAAGCGCAAACGGTCGTGGTCGAAAAGCGGTGAAGCTGCCCAGACGGTGGCCAAGCCTGGATTGACGGCCAGGAAGGTTCTTCTGTGTGTTTGGTGGGATTGGCAGGGAATCATCCACTATGAGCTGCTCCCCTATGGCCAAACGCTCAATTCGGACCTGTACTGCCAACAACTGGACCGCTTGAATGCAGCACTCATGCAGAAGAGGCCATCTTTGATCAACAGAGGCCGAATTGTCTTCCATCAGGACAACGCCAGGCCACACACATCTTTGGTGACGCGCCAGAAGCTCCGGGAGCTCGGATGGGAGGTTCTTTTGCATCCACCGTATAGTCCGGATCTCGCACCAAGTGATTACCACCTATTTCTGTCCATGGCGAACGAGCTTGGTAGTCGGAAGTTGGCCACATGAGAGTCCTGTGAAAATTGGCTCTCCGAGATTTTTGCCAATAGGGAAGCGAGCTTCTATAAGAGGGGCATTATGAAGTTGGCATCTCGTTGGGAACTCGTCATCGAACAAAACGGCGCATATTTGACTTAAATCGCATTATTATAACCAATTTTATGAACAATTGAAAATTCAATAAAAATACAGCAAGACTTTTTTGACAACCTTATATTAATCTTATTTTATCAATTTTGTACGTATTTTAACTTATGAAAAAGACTTGCCTGAGGCAAATAAATATCCGTGGTTGAATAGTGTCCCACGTATATCATTAAGTGTTGGTCCAGCCAGACTCAAAAAACTGGGAAGAGGTATTTGTGTGAAACTAGGCCGCATCGCCAGTACAAAACGCGCCATATCAAAAACACTTTATCTACTAACGCTTCAGGAAATTTATCATGAAACATTAACATTTGACAGAAAAGTTTCTTAAGAGAACTTTGTCATTTAGCAGTGGGCGCCAAAGTCCCACAACATTCAGACTCTTGCCTAAATTCTACAATATTACCACGTTGATTGGTCTCGATGCTTAAATATTGTCTTAGTTGGTTTTAATAGAAAGAACATTTTTTCTTATGAACCGAACAATTTTTTAATGTTTTTTTAGAGAGAAGCGTTCCCCTTTGGGCTGGGGTTGTTGGGTATCTAAAATCCAAAGCCGGGACTATTCTTAGCATATATTCTTTATACCCGCTTTGGAGCTATGACTAAGACATGGTAAAGTTCGGTCGCGTTAGCATTTGTGGATTTTGTAAGCTTTAAATCTCTCCGTTTTCTGTATGGGCTTAATGCAGCAGTAGGTGCAGAGCACAAAAATCAAAGCAAAATGGAGTATCTTGCCCACAATCAGCTGACGCGTGGGTAGATACCAATACAATTGAAGAAAATACATCTTGAGCAAGAACAAACACAAGACAAAGAAGGAGTAAACTGGTTTTTGATTATGTGTGCGAGAGCGTTTGGCTCGTGAATAGCGAAATGCGTTCGGCCATCGCTAACTTACGCTGATGACGCATTTGCATCATTGTTGTTGTGTTCGAATTTGCAAGAGACCTAGGAGAGAGAGAGAAAATAGAGACACATATGAAGTTGTTGTTGCAGGTCCGCACCGCCAGAGAGAAGGGCTTGCATATAAATTTTTTGTTGTCCAAGGCATGCGTGAAGGCTTTACGCTCCAGCTATCCCTTTGCATAAAACTACAACGAATGCGTGGCTTAGACACCCCGATTTTAAATGCTCTTTGGTTTTTTTTGTGGCACTGGTAACATTTCTGCTCACATTGCGAATGAAGAATATGGTAAAAAAAATACAAAGAAATTCAATTAACAACCGAAAAAAGACATTAATTTAATGAAGGGCAACTAAGGTTCGGTGTAACTAAACTATGCCAGCTTTCTTGTTCCATGATTCGCATGGCCCTTGTGGTTTGTTTTCACGGCAGTCAACGTTTCTATCTGTGGTCTGCGCTCTAATTGCGCCTTCGCAATATATCAGTGAATCTACACCCACACACACAGCCCCGCCTCCTTCCCCTTCCCCCCCTTTGAATTGGTATGTATGTACATACTATGTAGCTAGGTATTTTCCACGCTGTGCTTTTTTTTTTTTCGTTGCCCAGCTGCCGTTTTGCCATTTGCTTACGCGTTAAAGCTGACAGGTAAAATGGATTTGTTACGGCAATAGAACAAGTCGGCGAATGTAGGAGTAAGGTAGGAGACAGGTTGACACGTGAGAAGATAACCCATTTGGGCGGGGGAAGGTAAGAAAAGTGCATGAAAGTGTGCAGCTTCTCCTAAAGTAAAAAGTAGTTAAATTGTAATTTTTCGCTTAATTAATCACCTCTCAGCCCTGCTTAATTCATTTGTTATTTCACGCTGCTTTATTTCACTTTTTATAGGCATTCGCAATGATTTTCAAGTGGAAGTGGTTCATAATTTTATTGCTCGCAGTAGCATCAAATGAACAAACAGACGCACCACCAGAAAATCCACCACCATCAACAGAAGCAGCACCAACGACTAGGCCCTATGACATAAAAATCCATTGTCCACCCTGGCCAAGATGTCAGAAAATGAAGCTATGCTGCCAGCGAACTCGATTTGTCCTACCACAACCAGATGAAGATTATGAAGAGGATGAATTTTAACAAAATAAACAAAAGTTTGTTAACTTTAACTACACCGCCTGGAATTCTAATCTTAATTTCACAACTTCAGAACTTATGTTAATTTCGCTGGCTGTCATCAGGCTGCATATAAATCTTTCAAAAGTCGACAAACAACATTGCACCCACGTGACACATCAATTCGCGTTCTTGTCTGTCACAGAAACTTCATATTCATCATCTTTGTTGCAATCGTCGCTTGTGTCACCGCATGCAACGTCGCTTATCGCACTCAGCTCTGTAATGATGGTTGCCACCGCGAGCGAAAGCCACAGCCAGAAACGTTTTATTTTCGAAGATTCAGATTCATATTCATTCTCACAGTCCTCCCCCTCCCCACCATTCGTTCTCTCCCTCTTGATGTCTATTCTTCATTTTTCATACGGCAATTTATGTTATTCATGTGCAGGCGACAAGACATACATATTTAAGAGTAGGTAGGGGTGAGGCACAGTGGGTAAATGTAAGGAAAAAGTACTCTTAATAGTCAAAAAACCAACTTGATTGGTGCTTAAATCAATCATTTCTCCACTGAAAGTCAATAACAAAATGAATCGTTTCAAATTTGCTTTTAAAGAATTAAAGAAAATCTATTTTTATGTCAAACTTCATAAAAAAAGACTGCATTAAAGACCTAATAAGCTACTTATTTAGTGGCACTAATTTTCTTGATTTCCAGCGAAATTTTGTACAGCCGATTTATGATGAAAATAACTTGCAGCATATTTTCAACAAATTGGAAGCAAAAGCGAAATGCAACATAAAAGTACAACAAATAATAAATACATTTGCACATAAAATGCCAGAGATTAAACCCAGATTAAAAGTTCACGAAGTCCATTAAGTCATCGCTCAAATTTGTGGTAGTACATCATGTGTGCATGAAAGCTTTAAGATGCTTTTTTAAAGGGCTTTAACATAAATTTGTTCATCACTTTGCAGTACAAACAGCAGTCACATCAGTGTGACCCTACCATATTTGTAGCCTTGTTAGGTATTTTTTAAGGTTTTTTGACTTTGGACTTTGGGGTCACACTAGAGTTTACAATTCACATGACAGTATTCTAATTTAGTTTTTTTGAAGAGTGATTTCCAAACCAAACAGCCGTAAGACAAAAGAATTCCAACTTTGTCTTGTACACGAATTGAAGCCAAGTTTTTTAAGAAATTTTTTGCTTACTTTTTTCAGCTTAGTTCAGGAAATCGTTTAAATTAAATATGCTTGGATGGATTTTTGTTGCGAGTTTCGCATCCTTTAAACCAAATTATTTGAATGGATTACTATGACGTTCCACACGGATCTTTAGCAGATAACTCGACGATACCATGCACTTTTTACACTGTGACACATTTTTATACTCAAAAAAGTGGATGGCGTCGAGACCAAAAGAATCTAAATGGGTTTGATACAGTGGTATCCAAACTCACTCAATCAAGCATGGCGCTTGTGTGCGTAGCAGCGAAACACGAAGTAAACATAACGACATTTCAACAAACAAATGCCTCGTGAGAGAACAAGAAGCCGAACACGCGCAACGTAAGAGCATAGAGAAACTAATATAGAAGCACACTTTGCTGCATCGACAACTTTTCACTCAGATATTTGTCAGCTGTTCGCTGTCATACTGGCTCTTTGAGTTATTTTTTGACTCTCTGACTATTATTTTAACTATGTCCGTCTCCCTCTAACCAACGTGTTTTCCTACGTCGACAGTAATTTTGTGTAACAGATTTTGTTATCTCTATGAAGTATCTACGTGTCACAATGGAGTTAACATCACTCAAAAAAGATAGGCGTTTCAAAGTGTGCTTCTATGTTAGATCTTCTATGGTAAGAGAGCAAGCCTCCGAGCATGATATTTATAGAACACACGTATTCTCTCCCTCTATATGTGTGTCGGCTGCGACGCCGGCAGAATGATATGTTCCTATTCCATGGTATATGCATTTGGCATTTTGGACACCACTGGTTTAATATTAGTATAAAAACTTTGGATGGTTTCGGTCTAGTTAGCTGCCATTTTCTTTTTATAGCACTGTAAAGTTTTAAGCTTCTCATTGAGTTTGAGAACTCCAAATTTCATTAACCATTTGGAATTTTTGTTTAAGGTCTTAGGCGAAAATCTAGCTTTTAATAGGGTCTAAAAAACTTGAATACATTGGAAGTTGAAATGATCTCATGTATATACTTCAAGTTATAAAAATGGTGAAAAACATCAAATTTCCTTCTATTATTTTTGTTATTAAACTTTATATCGAAAACAGTTTCGAGTTCGTCCAAGCAAACCAGAGTGAAATTTTAGCTTAAACTAAAATGTATATGGGGTTTAGTGACCTGTTTTGATTTTAGTCAAAGTTTACATCTAGCTGGCTCAAGGTCTTCGGTTGAGTATAATTCTATATAAACAACACAAATCAGCAGATATTAATTACAACATTTTTGTAACACTAAAATAAACAATTGCTAAGAACAAACCAACTTTATACGTTTACTTCTTCATGTAGTTATAGACTTGCAGGAAACTAAAATTGTCAAACAGAAAAAATTGTCGATTAATGGTAAAAAAGTAATTTCAACTTCTTTATTTATGTTTAATGTATGATTTAAGTTATGATTTGTTGTTTTTTAAGTGAGATAAACAACAAAAATTTAAGTTATGAGCTGATAACTACAAAAAATTTCAATATTTACAAGTTTTGGTCAAATTCGTTAAGGTTTTCAAGATCACGTTGAAAGACTCTAAATAAAAGAGGCAAAATCTGGATTCTTTTGGGATGATGTGATGAAGTCATTTCTTTGATGTGCAACATGTCTTGTGGGCCGTACTAAAAGCTCCAATTTAAATTCGGACATTAAAACAAAATTCGAATGCGTTCGAGATATATTAAGTTCTAAAATCCAATCAAAAGCAAAAACTTCAAAGATCAAGGCAATTTTTAGTCACGGTCTTACTTGAGCGCGGATGCGGTTGATAATAGGCGTCAAACACGTGAGATTTCTCTAACAATTAATTTTGATTTATATAATTTTGTATTTCTAATCCAAGTAGCCTCTTTTTGCCTCTGTCAACTTGTCATTTTTCTGGTGTGCTGTACATGTACCTACAATTTTCAGTAGCATCCAGACCTTTCTCGAGAACACATCAACAACAAAATTCCAAATAAAATAATACAAGAAATTTCTGTATTGATTTTCGGCTAACAATTTTTAGTTTAAGCTTAAAGTGAAAATTTTTATATTTTTGTAAAAAAAAGATAGATCTTACCACCAAAAATACATTTAAACACTTCGAAACAAGAATCCAGTTAACATGTTGAGCTGCACACTTTGCAACCAAGAATACAGAGTTTACACTTGCCAACAAGCAGCGTTGGTTTACACTTACGAACCAAAATCCAGTTAACATTTACGAACATAAATCCATTGAAACCACCACGACCATGTAAACAAGAATCCATTTGCAACCACCATGATCTACCGTTGGGCCAACAGCACACCAGCAACACAAGTCGCATCAGAAGTCATTGGACGTCAACCAAGAAGTCAGTCCGTTTGTGATGAAGAGCTGCTACCCATTCGCACAAATTACGAATGGATCAAATCATTCAAAACATACCACAAGTCCCCCCCCCCAAGTCATTGGACGTCAAGTAATTATAGAGAGTTTCTTACATTTACAGATAACCTCATGAAGTTTCATCCTTAGCTCTCAAACACATACAGTGACACACCTTAGTTGGAGATATGAATGAATATACAAATTACAGCTTCTACGATGGGCATCCATTAAAAATCGAACGATCTCGTTACAGATATAATATATTTTGTACACTTTGAACTATTTGAATTGAATTATATATTTTGATACAAATAAACAAAAATACAAAAAAAAACATTAAAGTGCGGTATTGGGAGGAGGAAGTAAGACACCAAGAGTATAATTATAAGAAACATTTCTCTGGTCATAAAGAAAGAGTAATTTAATGCGCGGTACGTTTTTGAAGGGCTGTTTGTTTAAAAGAGTTCTTGATTAATATTTTTATGTCCAAATAAGAAAAATTTGACTAGCGCGAACTTAAAACTGAATATTTTCAAACGGGCCATGAATAAATGTAAGATTGGCTTACATTAGTCCAATTTAGTTGTTGTCTTATGAAAAAAGAAAACAAGGTTTTTTGTCCACTTTTAATTTGTTGGTCATGGTGAAGTTTTCGATGGAAATGCCCAAATCTCCAGTTTTGGCATGTTGATTTTTAAATGGACCTCTTTTCCATAAAGGTAATTGAGATGTTTAACTTCTGTCCTATAAAAACTTCAACGTTAACTTTGCTTCAAATTGAACAGATATTGAAAAATATTTACATTTTAAATGTAATTCTCATCAAGATCAAAAATGGTGTATTAAACCTATTTCTCAAGTTATAAAAAAGTTGATAGCGAGAATGGCCCAAGCAACTAAAATTTTAATACAAACTCAAAAATGGTCACATTACGGATATAAAGTCGAACATTTCAATATCTTTATGTTTTAGTTATGAATTGTTGCAGAGCATTTTAGTTCTGAGCCAATAAATACCAAAAATTTTAATATATACGAGTTTTGGTGAAAATTTTACATGCTTCTTAATGAGCATTTTACATGCTTTTACTAGACCTTAAGCTATATCACGGGGTAATCGAATAAAGTTGGTTTGTTTTAAAAGTTTGTTTATTTGTTTAATAGCCTATTTCCACTGGCTTCATTTCTTATCATTTTCATTTCTAAAAATGATGCTGTTTCCATTGACAAATCTTCATCATTTTGATATTCGCAATGCCACGTTGACAAAAACAGCTGAATGGTTTGATTTAAACAACAGGCGCCACTTTCAAACTCACGGGGAGTTTTTGCAATATTTACCCAAAAAAAGACATACCCGGCAGGAGAGCAATTACCCTGGGCGAACGCATTGTTAACGCCCTGAATAATCAGCAGAAAGCTAAATACACAACTTATTTTGACTAAATTATATTATAAACAAAATTGCGCCTTATTTTAAAATTCAAATCAATAGTTTATTGGTGATGACACTTTCTATTTCCAGAGAGTAACGAGTAGTGCCAGAGAATAGCGAGTACTTTTTAAAAAAATACCAAATTCCTTCGTGGGGAATGCCATCATTTTTGAGAAATGAAGGAAATGAAGGGCAAAATGCAACAACAATTTGTATGGAAGAAATGATATCATTTTCTTCATTTCTTGTCATTTCAAGAAATGAAGCTTCATTTCTTTGGTGGAAATAGGCTATTAGAAACATCTTTTCTCTGTGTGGCTTGGCCAAATTCATGGTGGGTTTCTAGATAAAAAGGAATAACTGTACAAATAGAGAGTTAAACATAATTATACTCTGTACCGAAGGTACATAGAGTATATTAAGTTTGTGCAAAAGTATGTAACAGGGAGAAGGAATCATTTCCGACCCTATAAAGTATATATATTCTTGATCAACATCAGCAGCCGAGTCGATATAGTCATGTCCGTCTGTCTGTCTGTCCGTCTATCTGTCTGTCCGTCCGTATAAACGAAGAGATCTCAGAGATGGTAAGAGATAGAGATTTGACATGTAAAGGACATATATTTCTTATACTTGCAGGCAGATCAAGTTTATTTTCAATTTTTGTCACGCCCCCGCAATTTGGAAAAAACGTCATATCTCCTACAGTTTTGATGATAGATGGTTTATACTTTCTAAAGATATCTAGTACTTAAAATTATTTATCGATTTGCTGAAGAAATGATAAAGATCGGATGAACGATACTCAAGTTATGAGCAAAAAACGGTCAGTTAACACCCACCACCCACCCCACGCATAACCTAAGCATTGCGTTCAGCTGAAGCAATCTTAGTGAGAGAGAAAGAGAGAGAGAGAGAGAGAGAGAGAGAGACTTAGAGAGCGCACTGCGTTGTGCGTTGTGTGTTGACTGGCCGTTTGACTCGTGACCAAATGCGAGCTGCGACATTAAGGGTGCAGAGTATGTTATAGTCGGGCTTGACCGACATTCTTTCTTGTTATTGTTTATTTATGTAATTTTGACCATGAAGATGTGATTTTTTCTACTTTGCAACACTCCAATGCTAATGCTTTGTGGCCCGAATCAAGAGGTCCAACTTTGCCTCAGACGTTGAAACAAAATTAGAAATAGTTTACAAGATATTGACTTCTTAAATCCAATCAATAGCCAAAAACTTTAAAGTTCAAGGCAATTTGTTTGTTGGTCATGGTCATAGATGAGCCCGCATGCGGTTGGTAAAAGGTATTAAATACGAGGGGTTTCTCTAGCAATTTATTTTGATATATAAAATTTGTTTTCTAATCCAAGTAGCCTCTTTTTGTCGTTGTCAACTTTTCATTTTTCTGGTGTGCTGAACATGTACCTACAACTTTCAGTAGCATCCAGACCTTTCTCGAGAACACATCAACAACAAAATTCCAAATAAATAATAAAAAAAATTTCTGTATTGATTTTCGGCTAACAATTTTTAGTTTAAGCTTAAAGTGAAAATTTTTATATTTTTGTAAAAAAAAAAAAGGTAGATCCTGCCACCAAAAATACATTTGAACACTTCCAAACAAGAATCCAGTTAACATATTGAGGTGCATACTTGCAACCAACAAGTCTGTTTACACTTGCCAACAAGCAGCGTTGGTTTACACTTACGAACGAAAATCCAGTTAAAATTTACTAACAAAAATCCATTGAAACCACCACGACCATGTAAACAAGAATCCACTTGCAACCACCATGATCTACCGGAGGGCCAACTGCACACCAGAAACCCAAGTCCTATCCCAAGTTATTGGACGTCAACCAAGAAGTCAGCTTACACTTGCGAACACACATCCATTGAATACTTCTGATCAAAAATCCAGTTACCATTTGCAATCAAGAAGACCTACCGTTGGGCCAATTGCACACAAGAAACCCAAGTCCCATCCCAAGTTAATGGACGTCAAGTAAGTATAGAGAGTTTCTTACATTTACAGATAACCTCATGAAGTTTCATCCTTAGCTTTCAAACACATACAGTGACACACCTTAGTTGGAAATATGAATTAATATACAAATTACACCATCTAAGATGCGAATCAGTCAAAAACCGAACGAGTCCAATAAAGATATAATATATTTTGTACACTTTGAATAACGGAATATATTTTGATAAAAATAAACAAAAATACAAAAAAACTATTTTTATAAGTGCGATATTGGGAGGAGGAAGTAAGACACCTAGAATGTAATTATAATAAACATTTATCTGATCTTAATAAAATAGTAATATCATGCGCGGTACGTTTTTGAATGGCTGTTGGTTCAAGGGTTCTTGATTGATTAACTTTTTTCCCGTTGAAAATATTTAAATATCTAATCTTTACTCGCAGCTCTCGCTTTCTTGTGAAACTGAAAGCCGAAGCAGCAAACGGCACATAGCCAGTGTGCAGCTATATTCTATTTTCTAAATTCGCTTAAATTTTACTGTTCCGGTAACCAGGAGTTCCGTTTTAAAAAGGGAACTTGCAAATTTTTAGCAATTTTGGATGTCCAACAAATGAATTTCCATTCTTATTAGCTCTTCTGAACGTGTTGCAATATTCTGCTGTGGTCACTTAATGGTAAGTGGTACGGAACGTAGTGTACATTTTTTTTGAGACTAAAGCCTATGCGACATACAAAAGCAACAACAACGAAGCGAATAGCTTTTGCAGTTCAATGTCCGGTTAGGTTAGGTTGCGAAGGCCGAGAGCGACAAGTCGTTCCCTTAATACTGAGGTGGTCCTCGTTACTGAACCATTGTGTGGACAGAATGAATTTGAATAGAGCTGGGATATCTAGCTCAGATGTCTCAGAGGTTGAGTAGCAGAGGTTAACCGAGCGTCCTGAGTCTCCTCATACTCCAGGCGAGGCAATGGCAAAGAAGGTATTGTACCGATTCCTCCTCTTTGTTTCCGACTTCTGCAGAAGTCTTGGTAAGTGACGCCTAGGCGTGTCCCTTGAGGGACCCCACCAGAAGTGATTTGTGGTCCCTTCTTTGACGTAAGTGTGCTTGTACTTTGTATTGGGGCACAAAAAATTAAAAAATATTGTGCTAGTACGTTTTTGGTCGAATGTTCGCCAGGTAGGCTTCGTTACTGCACAGAAGGAAAGGTTTTTCCACCGATACGTAGACAGACGAAGTGTTTCAGGTTTTGTATAAACTCATTTCCTTCCATATTATCAAGTCCAGGCATACATATAAGGTGTATACTGAAATCTCGTGCAATCTCATTCAGAGCTAAGCAACATTCCGTAAGTGCTTTTGCATAGTTGGGATGTAAGTCAACTATCTGAGTAAATAAAAACGTTTCCTTCTTTGAATGGCAGGTTGCAGTTGGATGGCTACCACCTCTGCGTTTGGTATACACTACAGTGGCGGAACGAGAAGGTCAGTTCTAAGTTGGGGGAGAAAATCAGAGTAGATGTTAATAGCCTTAGTTCTGCTGTGGGGATGGTTGTCCCAATGAACAACCATAATTTGTCGAACGTCCTTTATGGTTGAAGAGTTGGGTAACCATCCGCTTCTAGAAATTTCGAAGCGTACTCGATTTTTTGCTTATGTTGAATGGCCGACATGGCCGCATCTACTTGTATAGTAGGTTCATGCCGGTTACCAACCCCTCTTATTTTGTCGATCCTATAGCATTTCTATCGAACTTGCTTTTAGCAGTTCCCAACTGATCTAAGCAATGATTGTATGGAGAGGCAGTTGGCAATCATGCTTTCTTCAGCGAAAAGCCTACTGAAGAGTCGTTAGGGTTAACGATGAAACAGTTCTGTAAAGGCAACCAGCTCTTTTGGGTGGTACAATGCATAAGTTGTTTACAGTTGTGAACAAACGCTACTTTTTCGGACCTAGAGCCAGTTAAACTCACTAATTAAACATTAGAAAGGTCGCCAAATGAATTACACATTTATATCGAACTAAATTCGACGTGGACCCATTATATTTAAAAACACTTAGGCAAGTTCGGGACGCAACCACATTTGGAATTTCATTTCTCGTCTCTCCAAGTATATGACCAAACACGTCCCACACCTTGCTTCTACCGTGCTTTCCGCTAATGCTATATAGACCACTACTAATGTTTGCTTTAATATCACTTATTTTTCTAGCTGGTGGCGTTCTCTATAGAACATATTTATACCCTTGCAAAGGGTATTATAATTTTGCCCAGAAGTTTGCAACGCATAGAAATATTCATTTCCGACCCCATAAACTATATATATTCTTGATCAGGGCGACGAGCTGAGTCGATTGAGCTTTGTCCGTCCGTCTGTCTGTCCGTCCGTCTGTCTGTCCGTCTGTTTCTACGCGAACTAGTCTCTCAGTTTTAAAGCTATCGAGCTAAAATTTTGCAGAGAGTCTTCTTTTTACTGCACGCTGCTAATATGTCGGAACCGACCTGATCGGATGACTATATCTTATAGCTGCCATAGGAACCATCGGTCAAAAAATGGGTCTTAGTGAGAAAAACTTTTTTGTTCTTAATTTTAGCGTTCCCAAACACGGTCATTATTAATATTATATGCTATCAAACAGATTTGCAAATTTTGGTCAAAAACGGATGACCATATCTGATAGCTGCCATAGGACCGATCGGTCGGAAAATGGGTCTTACTGAGAAAAACTTTTTTGGTTACAATGTTAGCGTCCTCAAACTCGTCCCTTATTAATATTATATGATTTCAAACAGGTTCTCAAACTTTGGTCAAAATCGGATGACTATATCTTGTAGCTATCATAGGACCGATCGGTCGAAAAATGGGTCTTAGTGAAAAAAAATTTTTTTTTCATGTAAATCGTTCTTAAGGTCGGTGATTATTAATATTAAACGCTTTCAAACTAATTTGAAAAATTTGGTAAATCAGATGACTATATCTTATAGCTGCCATAGGACTTATGGTCGGAAAATGAGTCTGAGTAAGAAAAACTTTTTTGTTTTCAATTTTATCGTTCTTAAACTTTTCGATTGTTAATTTATTATGTTTTCAAAAAGATTCGCGAAATTTGGTCGAAATCAGATGTTTATCTGACGGAAAATGGATTTTAGTTACAAAAGTTTTTGATTTTTATCTAAGCGTTGTTAAACTCTGTCATTTCAAAAACAGCTTTTGCAAGGGTATAAAAACTTCGGCACAGACGATATATATATACTTACATCAAGAGAATTGTTCTTCATTTTTCAATAATTGCAAAATTAGTAGAAGGAAAATGACAAGGAAAACAACACTGTTAAGCCTAGTACTGAGGGCGTTCGAATTTTCCTTTCGTCACAGTTATTCATATAATTAGAAACACCTTGGCCTTGCTTTGATGCTCATGTGCATTTAGAAAATGACGAAAGGAAAAATCGAACGCCCTCAGTAACTGAGACATAAGTAAAGCGGGACATACGAGATGACAAGAATCACACGGGAACTAAATTTTGACTCAATGAATCTTTGAATCAAATGAAATGAAATGATTCAATAAGAGTTGTTTCGTTTCGACTTAGGAGTTGGTTCAATAGTGTGATTGCCTACTGTTAACACGATTTAGTGTGAACTCGTGCAGAACCCTATTTCCTATCCAAGACGACACCCAAGTATTTGGCATTGTCACCATTGTTATGAGGGACAAGATCTATGTCCGGCTGGAGGCGCCCAAAAAAACTCGCAGACAAACCAGCTCTGCTGGGATTTGTTTTGAACTGTTTTGCTGTCTAGTTTGTAAATGTGAAAAGTTTATCATGAATTAGTTTTTATTTGTGTATGTAGAAGCTATTTGGTCAAATATTACAAATTTAAGTCATAATTGTTTTTCAAAATAAAAAGTCAATACTATATTTATGAAATTTTCGTTTGGAGCTTTGAATATTATGTTGAATCCCATCGAATTTTCCTCCAATTTTAAAAAATTTGTATGATTTGAAAATCACGTGTGTAATATTATATATTAGTCTGATCTCAATTTCACTTCGGTTTTCGTATAAACGTTTGAGTTTGCCATTCTTCTTTTACAAATTTAAATGGAAGATGGCCAGGTAATCTGTGGTAACTAGATCAAGGCTTCAGTTTTCTACGAATTGAACTCACTTGGCTTTGAGCTGTTGGTTTTAACTGCTTAACCCTCTAGTGCCCAAGACCGCCTCTAGACGGCTAAGGTTAAAAACACCGTTATTTTATTCTTCATTCCTTTTGACTCGGTTTTGCGTTTTTTCTCATTCGGGGAAGTCCAAAAATTAAGTTCGTTGCGTTTGGAATACATACTAGAGCTTGCGCAAGCTGCTGTAGTCATTTGAAGCAGAAAATTTGTGCAACTCGGACGAAATAATTATTTTGTAAAAAGTGCAAAATATAAATATTTTTTTAATATATTATAAAAAGTTTGCTGCTGGAAACAAAAATTGTACCGTGTTGCTGATAGTCTCAAGGACTCAAAATACGAAACCCACACTAAAAATAAGTTTTTGTTAGCTTTCTATTGCTTTTATAAGGTATCCCGTCTAGAGGCGGTCTTGGGACAATTCGGGAAATTATAAGGTAAGTTAGAAAGTGGAACAACCTATGACATATTTAAGTACAAATAATTGCTTCAGTAGACATGGATCGACGACAAGTGAATAAGCTATCAGCTCTTTCCGACGTGGAGATTGAAAAATTTTTAAATTCAATTCATTTTGACATTGATACGGACGGCGAAGAAGAATTGGAGGACGGATAAATCTGCAATATCCTTTACTGAGCCTGACCTCGGCGTACTTAAAAATCAGGATACGCCATTCAAGTGTTTTCAATTCTTTTTGAATGATACTATCATTGAGCATATCACCCAGCAAACAAATTTGTATGCTGCCCAAAAGGATGTCAATATTTCGTTTTCTACAACCAATTTAGAAATTCGACAATTTATTGGCATTTTATTTTTGATGTCAGTTTTTCGCTACCCAAATGTTCGCTCATATTGGGGGGAGTACGCATTTGGAACAATTCAGAACACAATGTCAAGAAATCGCTTTGAAAATATACGAGGTAATTTGCATTTTAATGATAATAGTAATAATAATAGTAGTTGCCCTCCAAGGATTCTGCCGACCACGATCCTTTATACAAAATACGGCCGCTCGTGAATCACTTCAATGAGAAGTTTCAGTCAGTTCCGATGCGCCAACGCTTATCTGTGGATGAACAAATGTGTGCAACGAAGATGAAGACCTTTCTTAAACAATATTTACCAGACAAACCACAGAAATGGGGAGTGAAATTCTTCAATTTGCGTGACTCTTCTGGCTTTTGCTATATTTTCGAGATATATTGTGGAGCAGGTGACAACGTTGTTCAAACTGGCTCACCAGATCTTGGTGCGGCAGCAAATGTAGTTGTTCGATTGTCACGCAATGTTCCGGATTTCAAAAATCAGATTATCTACTTTGACAATTATTATACTTCCTTGCCGCTTCTTGTATATCTCAAGTCCTCAATATTTTCTTTGGGAACTATTCGCTCGAATCGCATTCCAAATTGTAAGCTGCCATCTGACAGCGACCTCAAGAAACAAGTGCGTGGATATTCTACAGAATTTTGTGGATCTGTATCAGGAGTCGAACTGTCTTTGACGATTTGGAAGGACAACAAGGCAGTACGACTTGCATCGACTTACGCGGGCACAAAGCCTTTCCTGAATGAAACGAATTCAAAAGGTCAGGTTTCACGTTTTGGAAAAAAGTACGTTGACATAAATTGCCCAAATGTTATCCACGAATACAACAGCCACATGGGTGGTGTCGACTTAATGGACGGACTTATTGGTCGATATAAAATTCCCGTAAAGAGCAACAAGTATACAAATCGACTATTTACACATATGCTTGATTTAGCCATGGTAAACGCTTACATTTTGTTTCACCGAATAAACCAGCCCGACGCTAATAACACAAAATACCAATTGCCAAACTTCCGATCAGAGGTCGCATATGTGCTTTGCATGCTACAAACTCCTTATCTGCCAAAAGGACCCGGGCGCCCGCGACAAGTTGATGGAAAGGAAAATAAATGCACAGGGAAGAAAACTTTCCTTCCGATTAATGATGTACGTTATGATACCGTCGAGCATTTTCCAATGTTTTTATCACGCGCTGACAAAAAAAACCTGTAAGCTTCCTGGTTGTACTTCCGAAACTCAAATTGTCTGCCGTAAATGTAATATAAACCTGTGCTTTTCCCAGAAAAAAGACTGTTTCTATGATTTTCATCACAAATAAGTAATCAAACTTTTTGTACACAAATATTTAAAGCTTTGTGAATTTTAGTAACTTTAGTTTAAATTGTTATTTTATTTGTTTTTGGAGCCTTTCTTAAAACGTGTAAACAAAAGAATTGATTACCTAATTTTTTGTTGGCCTACCTTCCCAAAGCCGCCTCTAGGCGGTCCAAGGATATAGTCCTATAAAACTCGATCCGTGCAAAAGTAAAAGTTTTTCTAAAACAAACATTCACTTTTGATACATACTGAATCCAAAAATAATTTTTTTTGGAAAAGAAAATTTGGGCACTAGAGTGTTAAGCAATTCTGCTTTTACTTTATCCGGATCTAGTTACCGTAGATATGATTGTCACCCTTCCATATAAGCATATTAACATACAGTTCAATGTAAGACATTTATACGAAATCCGAAGTGGAATTGAGAACAGGGGTGATATTGTAGTGTGCAGTCAATGTTGAATTTTGATATAAATCTATGAAAATGAGTTTGAACCTTACAACAATTTTCCGCTAATTTTCCACATTTTCTACATTTTATGGTTTGGGCTGTGCGGCAGTCACCAGTAAGTCAGTCAGTCAGTCAGGTTGAGTATGAAAATATTCCTCAATACAAGAATAAATGAGTTATTTATAAAGACATTTGTTACATATGCTGCCAATCAAAGAAGTTAATTTCATAGTTTATGTGGAACAAAAATATCCCAAAATATTCAACACGAAATTGTTATTCTCTGCACCACTGTGACTTGTCATAAAAAAAATGGTCTCATTAATCATCACCCCACATGCCGTTCGTGCAGTCTCTCCCCTTCTGTGCTGTGTGCGTTATTTTTATGCTGTTTGCAGGAAACATGGACTTAGTGTGAAAATCCACAGAGCAATTAAATTGGCTGAGTCTTGGGGCTTAGAGTTGGGGGAAGGGACACAACAAGTGCAAGCCGCATAAATCAAAGAAGAGAGCGAGCAGCCAAAAATAAATTCCAACAGACGTTGCAGTCATTAGGCAGAAAATCTCATACACTGCTTCTCCCCCTCCCCCCCCACTTCAATGGACATTTCTTATACATGTTTTATGTGTATGCCGCCCCTCAAGAATGATGTTAAATTGTCTGCGCCAAATTTAAAATAGCTACTAATTAATTTATTTTTTCACGCCACAAATGCTGGGAAGTGCGCATTAATAAACAATTAAATAATTTTAATAGCCGATTTTATGGGAAAAAGGAAAAAACTGGCTTGTAATTGATCAGTGGCTGGGAGGGTTTTGGTAATTGTATACTCAACTGTTGGGCTCTTTAGTGTTTTAAAGTCAACGTTCGTATTCAAAGCTTATTCAAATTTAGCTATGCCATAGTGCAAATGACATATTTCAAACCACAGACACTTAAAGCGTAAGAGAAACCCCTAAAACTTTCTTAGTTTTCAACAAAAGTATTTCATTTGTGTAACTTTTCCATAGAATATTTTTGGATGAAGTGTTCTTAGAACTATGCCAACTTACATACCTTTTAAGCCCCTGGCATTGTTGCTAAAAGTTGTTTGCGGTGGTCCTGGAAAAGAGAAAGAAAACACACACACACACACATTAAGCATTAAATTCAAACAAATTCTGCGTTAGCCATAGTTGACAACCTCGTTTCCTTTAACACACAGACAATTCCCATACAATTCCCCAATTCACACAAAAACATCCGCTGGAATCCTGTTCAAGTTAATAAAGAAGGACACGTTAAGCAGGCTTGAATGATGTGTATCAAGGAGAATGAAAAAGCTGCCAGCTGTGAATAAGAAAAACAGAAAACAACAACTACTAGTGGGACGACTCACTATGCAATGTCTGGTTAAGAAACGGCAATGACGATAGACATTGAACACGAAAAAGGAAACTGGAGCGAAGGCATTAGCCTGAAATGACAGAAACAAGATGCAAGACAGGCACTTGGCTTATGGCTTGGTGTTTTCCTTTCCTTCCATTTTTTTTTTTTTTTTTTTTGGTAGCAACGAAAGGCGTTGAAAATGCGTGCAACTAACGAACAAACAGCGAAAGGAGGGTAAAGAAACAACAAACAAATACCAAATGACAGGCAGTGATGAGAATATGCAAAAGGCTGCAAAACGAAATGGAAATGCTTTTTCTGTATAAAAGCTAAGCGAACGATTTTTCCCATTTTCAATGCCCCTTAAAATGAATGGCTCTAAACTGTTAACAAGAATTTGAAAGCAAGGAAAAAGGGGAAAATCTACTATTTGAGATTTATGTATGCTCTAAAACTCAAACATGGTTTTTCAGCCATTTTGTATGCGTCATAGAATTGGCCTACAAATTTCAGACTTTTGAAAAAATTTACATTATTTCTTAAAGAAAGTTTTTGTTGACAAAATACTGATTATTTAGAAGTCTCGAGCTCAAGAATAAATGATTTTTCATTGCAATGAATAACTCTTGGATCTATCATCAGTAGACTTTGCTGTCCATGCAATCAATTCTACACACATTAAGGAATTGCGCAAAAGCGAGCATATCTGAAGCTTGTTTATTTGTTATTTCTATTACATAGCTTTGGCAATGAAATGTGTCAGTGAGTGAACTTTGCTAACCGCAACTACACAGTGCTCAATAATTTGTTAGTGGGCTTTCAAAAAACAGTTTAGTTCTTTTCTAGAACAAAGTGCCTTTGGTTTTTATAAAACCGATTTTTATTAAGCCACCTTTCTGTTCAATTAGCGATCTTTTTGGGCTTGAAACTATGAAGTTTTGTATCTTTGTAATGGAACTAATGCGGCACTGTATTGAAAGATTGGCTCATATCGAAAGGCTACACGTTCGCTGTTCACCGGAAGTATGTGCAGACGTTGTCGTTCAATAGTCGCACGTTGTAACCTTTACTTTCATTCCTTTGCCGAGCACAAACTTTCCATCTTCAGAATCGTGCTTGCTCGTTTTTTAATCATTCTTATTCGAGCTGATTACACTAGTTTACAAAAATAACAAAATTAAATGTCCCTTTAATACTGAAACTAGTTTTTAGTGTCGCTTGAAATGGTGATCAAAAATCGGTTTCAAAAATTTTTTCATTTCAATAATAATTTTAATAAGAATTTTTTCACTTTTTCGGTAGGGTCACTTACATTTTAAGCCATATCTCACTTTATAATCTTCAGATGGTGTCAGTCAAGATATGAATCGAAAGGTTACTAAATTGTCAATAGTTGCATAGAAAGTGGTTTTGAAATCGGTTTAGTAGTTTGAATACAAAGACCAAAAATTTGTAAATAGTTAATCGAATTTTGGTCAAAAATGCAAGAAATTTCTTTTTGAAAAGCCTAGGAAAAATATACAAAAATCCACAAAAAACCATTTTTTATTTTTTCGACCGAATGAATCAATAATTTAACTTTCAAATAGCCAAAATAAAGATATCAACCGAACAAAAAAGATTTCATTGAAATTTGGAAAACAGCTTGAAAGAACATATGTATGCTAAGCTGTCAAAAGGAATGACCGCCTACTGCGCCAGGTGTTGAAAGATGCAATTGAAATCTGGAAAAAAGCTGGAGAAACAATATACACCAGAAATACTATAAGCTAAGCTCTTAAAATTAATGACCGCCTACTACTTTACGTCTAATTGAATTGATCACAAAAATGAAAGGTGTACCAACTGCACCTCCTGTTGAGACTAATCCGACTTTTCTTTTATTTTTTAAGTTCGCATATAAGCTACAAGAGAACCCACAGAAGAAAGTAGCCAAATGGGTCCAGTCGTTTTCAAGTTTTAAGCTTTTGAACAAACCACGATCCATTTTTATATATAAAGTAAGACAATATACTTCTTTTAATTCTTAACTCTCTAGTGCACAAAATTTTTTCTGAATACAAAATAAATTTCGCATTTCAATTGTGTTAAAAATCAATTTTAAAAATCAATATTTTAATTGAATTGTTATCCTCTCGCTACAATACAATGTACTTATTCTTGTGCTAGTCACGAATGTTAAATTTCTTTTAAATTATATTATCCTAGGCTAATTCTAAACAATGGCCGTGTACACTAGCACAAATCGATGGATCTAGTTCGATTGTAGTGGTGAACGATTGTGATGTGCAATCATGATTGATAATTTTTGTGATTTTGAGGGATTAAAAAATCTGAAAAATGTAAGCTGTCATTTAAAATTAAAATTATAACTTTCACTCATACCATTTCTACTCAAAAATTCCATTCAAGCATTCAGCATAAGGCAATCAACTTTTTATACCCTTGTAGATGGTATATTAAAATTGTCCAGATGTTTGTAACGCATAGAAAGAAACTTCTCCGACCACATAAAGTATATATATTCTTGATCAGCATGACGAGCTGAGTTGATAAAGCCATGACCGTCGCTGCGTCTGTCCGTCCGTCTGACCGTCTGTCCTTCCGTCCGTCTGTTTCTATGGTGTCTCCTCCGTCAGTTTAAAAGCTATCTTAACCAAACTTTCCACGAAGCCTTTTGGTACAAATACGCTGCACATTTGTCGGAATAGGCCGGATCGGATGACTATAGCATATAGCTGCCATAGGATTGATCGGTCAAAAAACTTGTTTTAGTGAGAAAAACTTTTTTGTTTTCAATGCAAACGCTTTGATTTTACTTAATTCCAATAAGTTTGATAAAAATCGGACAACTATATAGTATAGCTGCCATACAAAAGATAGTTCAGAAAAAAAGTCTTAGAAGGAAAATCGTTTTTTGTTTTCAATGCTATTGCTCCCAAACTTGTTTCGAGACAATATTATATGATTACACACCATTCTGCCAAGTTTAATCCAAATCGGTTGACTATAGCATATAGCTGTTATAGGAACGATCGGTTGAAAAAGTAGTTCTAGTGAGAAAAACTTTTTTGTTTTCAATGGTAGCGTCTTTGAGCTTTCTAGTTATGAATATTATCGGTTTCCACACAATTTTGACGAGTTTGATCCAAATATGATGAATATATCGTATAGCTGCAATATAAAAACTGGCAAGCAAATGGTCAAAGTAGTGGCGCCATGTTTTGCTGAGTTTGGTAAATAACTCAGCTAAGAATATTCGACGAAAAACATTTTAAACCTTAATTTATTTAAATTAAAGAATCTACAAGGGTATATAAACTTCGGTCGAGCCGAAGTTAGCTTTCCCCTATTTTTTTTATTTATGATGTTTGATGTAGGATTTTTGATGTTTGATGTATGCTGGTGATATATATGAGATCCCCTTGTTTTTAATCAATTTTGTCTTTTTAGGTGTATTATTAGTTTGGTTTTAAATTGCGTTGCGTTCCTAATAAGTTTGAGCTCATGTAGGAGTTCGTTTCAACTGCTAGACGCAGAGACAAAAATTTGGTTTTCGGACATTGAAAGATGTATTCTAGGACATCATAAAAGGTTTTGTGTTCTATTTAAGTCCAAAAGACCGAGTAACTTCTAAAACCTTCAGCAAATCATTGTTATACCCGTTACTCGTAGAGTAAAAGGGTATACTAAAGTCGTGCAAATGTATGTAACAGGGAAAAGGAATCGTTTCCGACCCTATAAAGTATATATATTCTTGATCAGCATCAACAGCCGATTCGATATAGCCATGTCCGTCTGTCCGTCTGTCTGTCTGTCCGTCTGTCTGTCTGTCCGTCTGTCCGTCCGTATGAACGAAGGGATCTCAGAGATGGTAAGAGATAGAGGTCTGACATGTATGGGGCATATATTTCTTATACTTGCAGGCAGATCAAGTTTATTTTCAATTTTTGCCACGCCCCCTCCCGCCCCCGCAATTCGGAAAAACGTCATAACGTCTCCCTACAGTTTTGAAGATAGATCGTTCGTTCCTTCTAGAGATACCTTGAAAACAAAATTATTTATCGATTTGCTGAATCGGAATGATTCAGAGACTCAGGCTATTGTAACGATCAAATCCATTAGTTGAAATGAGCATTTTTAAAAACGGCCTAACACCAGGAGCCGCCCACCCATACACCGCAAAGAACCAACTTACGTATTGAAAATGCTCCTGCAACTGATACTTGAGTTGCTAGATGAGCTAGTAGAGTAGAGGCAAAATAGTTGTAAATCTTAGTTAGCATGAGCTTGCGAAAATTATAAAACATTCGATGAGCTACATACTGCATGAGCTGCTTTGACAGTTTCCAAGGGTATCTAGAGTCATCGTTCACAGTCTTTTGGGCTTGATACCTGACTATTGCTTTCATATGCTTCTTTTGATCACAAGTCAGTCCGGTTTGGGTCGTTTAGGTTCGCAGCTGTTTTTAGTCAGCAAAATATAGAGCGCTCAGGTCTGAGCATGCTGTAGCCGGTTCTGGTACTGAACCCATAGTAGAAGAATGTTTGTCGGGGCACTTTGATAGCAACGAACAACGGCTTGCTGAAGGCCTTGTAAATCGCTTAATAGTAATTATGCTCCGTAGCGTCTGTTCGAGGTCAAGTTGGTCCATCATACGGTCAAACAGTGGCTTTTCGTATAGTTTAGCCAGCATTTGCGTACTTTATTTTGCTACTGCGTCAAAAATTATTCACGTTTAGTCAGAAATGCGATCGACTACCGCAGACTCTCACGAGATTTCCTATATTTCGCTGAATATACCGTTGAATAAGTTACTGCAGTTGGTATGCCGAACCTTATTATGCCCTTGCAAAGGGTATTATAATTTTGCCCAGAAGTGTGCAACGCATAGGCATAGGGGTGTATTTCCGACCCCATAAACTATGTGTATTCTGGAATCAGGGGGACGAGCTTAGTTCATCGAGCTTTGTCACGTCCGATCTGTCTGTCCGTCTGTCTGTCTGGCCGTCCAGAGGCGGTGCTAAAGGGTGTCCGCTCTCGTTTGTACGCTAAACTAGATCTCTCAGTTTGTAAAGCTATCGAGCTCGAAAATCTTATGCACAGCAGTATACCATTTTGATTGCTCGCTGCTAGCATGTCCGAACCGACCGGACCGGATCTCTATATCTTATACGCTGCCATAGGAACCGATCGGTCGATAAAATGGGTTTTAGTGAGAATGACTTTTCTGTTTCCAATGTTAACCTCGTATTAAACTCGGTCATCCATTTTTTTCTGATACTTTCTTAAAACAGAATATTGCAAAATACATTGGTCAGAATCGGATGACATTATTGAAGTCTATAGTGAAGGAAAAACTTGTTTCAGTACGTTTATCTGTCGGATAATAGCGTTTTAGCTACAAAATTTTAACTCTTAATAAACATTCTGAAATGATTTTGACATGCAGTTTATAGCAGAGGGTTTATACGCTTCGGCACTGATCGTTGTTAGCAGTGGCCTTCCCGTATTTTTTTGTGCTTTGGCAAGTTTAAAGTATTCTTTTGTTTTAAATTTGTGTTGTTCTGGTTTCTGGACAATTTGTTCTTCAGTTTTTGGCAAATTTCTTTTATTATTCCTTGGAATAATTTTTTGTGAAAACTAAATTTTCAAATATTTAGTTATCGCCTTGATCTCTCCCAGCATCTCTAAACATTTTCAACTCAAATGGCTTAGCTTTTTGTCATGTGCTCATTTTGCATCTTTCACGCAATGCTCCAAATTGCCAAATGCATTTGCACTCTGCTTCTCTCTGCGTAGTAATCAGTAACTGGGCTAGTGCCAACATGGTTTGCCAGTTTCAGTTTTTCTATTGAAAGGCGTTTTTTTTTTTCCAGAGCAAGGACAGGGGCTGAGCTGACCTGGCCCACATCTGTACACATGCGAGTATATCACTCACACTATTTGGTAGAGTGAGAAAGAGAGCGAAGAGATGGCAAAATCCTAGACGATGCTTTTTCTTATGCCGCCAGCTGGCATAAGGCTTTTATGTTCTACTTATATTGAAGAAGCAGAAAAATAAGAAATACTTTTCATGCCTTTGCCTTTAGTTTAAATATTTATGTAAGCGCGGGCATTTTATGAGAAATATTTTTGCAATTGCTTTTATTTCTTTCTGTCAAGTATTTTTGCTTTTATTATTATTGAAATAGGCCAGGCCAAAAACGAGTTTATGCTAAGT
The DNA here is from genome assembly GCA_037044535.1 of Lordiphosa magnipectinata. NCBI lineage: Eukaryota > Metazoa > Arthropoda > Insecta > Diptera > Drosophilidae > Lordiphosa > Lordiphosa magnipectinata. Next base: position 127,969 of record JBAMBO010003380.1, read on the forward strand.
ATTTTTGTTGTTCAACTGGCTGCACTCTGGCAATGAAATGATTTTACTTCTGCAATGAAAATGGAGCACAGCTGAGTCTGGCATTTGCCAGGGAATTTATAAGATTGTTGTTTGTGCACAGTTAAAGTTGGGCTGAAGAGATGGCGATGATGATAATGCTGAACAAGTAGTTGAATGCAATTTTGTACAGTGACAAAAAATAAATGCAATGAACAAATGAATTTGGTTACATAATTTGGAAGATTTAACGAGCTTTATTGCTCATAACTATAAAACAAGGCCAGTTAGCTAAATGTATTCTATGATCGAAGTTCAACAACTGCACAGATTACAAAGCAGAGGCTTAGAAAGCTGAGCTCAGTAGGAGATAAGAACTGAATGCTAGTATTTTAGTAATGGGATTTGTAAGAAATAAAACCACTGTAAACGAAAACTTCATTGTGTATTCATTGCTGTGGAAAGCTCTTCTTCTCTTTCTGAGTTTACATTATCCTTTTTTATCAGTGCTTAATATTTTAAATCAAAGAGGTCAATAACCTCCAGCAATAAGTTTCAGTTCGTTTGCCCAATATGGCGTCTACCGAAACTCCTGTCTAGGCAACATTTGTTGGTTTGCAAAAATGTTAACTTTTCGCAAACTTTCAACTTTTAGCATAACAATTAATTAATTCCAAAAGTTTTGCCTTCAGGCAATAAGTTCGGTTTTGACTTTAGTTTCAGTTGTCATTGTTAAAGTTTAAGTTTCAATTTTGCTTAACGATTTGCCATTAGTTCATTTTTAGCAAATCACAACCATTTCGCACGCCATCCAACACATAACTCTTTCATATAAACATTTCTATCCATAAACCCAAATGGGCATCCATGCCAACGCCTTTTTATTTATTTTTTTTTTTATTTGATACAAAACAATTTTCAAAGTCATATTTTATGCCATGAAAGGCATTTGTCATTTATGCACAAAATGTGTGGCAATTTTGCCAAAACACTTCTCTCTGTCCCTTCGCTCGCTGCGAAACTATGTGAACATGATGATGTGAAGACTGAAGGCTTGTCATACTTGTACGTAGTGCATACATAAATGTGTAGGCAGCAAAAAAAAAAAAAAAAAAAGGGGTAGAAGGCATAATGGAGAAACGAGAAACGAGGCCAGCAGCTGACAATTTAGCCAACTTGTGTTATTTATCTCGCTATGCTAAAATGAAATAAAAAGAAATTGTTACGCAAAAAAAACAAAAACGAAAACAAAACAAAACAAAAAGTTGACAGGACGAGCAATTTGATTTGGCCCTCAGTTTGTATTTCTGACAAATTTTTACTTCTGGCTAATAGTCAAAAATATGGGAGCACTTCAAATTCTTTTTTTTTTTTTTGGCCATGCTCCAGTCTGTGACAGCTTTCGAGATTGATATGAATATATAAGTTCATATGGCAGTTGATACATAGGAGTAAAATAAAGAGAATATAAAATGCTAGCACAGAAATGGCACGAAAGTGGATTGGAATTGTGTTTCAAATGTATGAGAATTTTTGAAAAGCCTGTTAAAAATTACTATGAGACGAAGAAAAGGGAATATTTATATGCATTGGACAGGCGGAGTGGAGTGCTTGAAGCTTTTGACTTAATTTGATAATACACACAAAATATGTCATGATAAATGCCCTTAAAAGTATGCAAGCATTATTGTCAGTTATCATTTTCCATTGGATCTGGAAAACTGATATTCAGTTATGACAGCGTCATGCCTAGTCTACACTTTACATTCACACAGATTGTTGGAACATGTTAAAGGTATTCAATATAAAATAGTGTTAAGCCAAAGCAATCTTCTAAATGTATAAAAGGGTTCAACCTGACTAACTCACTGGTGACTGCCGCACAGACCAAAGCATAAGTGATAGGAAGTAGTTCACTGTAGTTTTAACTTATGCATAAATTGAGTGCTAAGATCTGGTTTTGGAAAATTCTGTCAGGAAATGAGGAAGCTTGTTATTATCATCCAAACAAATTCAAACTCATTTTCAAAGATCTTTATACAAATTCAACAATAACTGCAAACCTGAAAAATTCACCACCCGAGTGGCAAATGTGTGGTTTAGCTCCCTGCTATTAGCTTCAAACTCTTTTTCAAAGTTACAAATAATAAAACATATAAAACGTAATCATTAAAATTTTGGAAAATGTATCCCCAAAGTCAGAAAATGACCGTAAAACTGTCGTATGAAACTCCTTTGGATTTTATCCGATTAGGTTCAAGCTCATTTTCAAAGAAATATAATTCAACAATGACTGCATACCAATATTCCGGAAAATTCTCTACCTTGCACAGTGTGTCGTTCTCAGATGAAATATATTTTTACATATACTATAACAAAATGTCCCACTCTTACGAAAATGCACATAAAAGAGACCAAGAATATAGAACATTAAAGATAGGAAATGTTTTTGCTTGAGAATGTAGATGGCCATGTGGGAAATCAAGTACAACTTAAATTGATTAAACTGAAAATAAAACCGTATATTCGACAAAATGTTTTTGTTTCAAAATTATTGTGCTTATAAATTTAGTTAAATTTGCATCAAAAGTGGACATAAAACTATTTGACTAAAAAAAGTTGTGAAACTTTTAAAAATTTAAATTTTTGAACGATTTTTTTTTTTTTTTTTTGAAAGAGTGGGATATAAAATATATAGTTTCGTCTTGTTTCGATTTGTGCTTTGACGCTAAATTGAAGGTCGTTTCAAGTTCTTTTCAAAATGCATAAGTTTGTTTTGCACCAATTTGCGCAAAGTTCTTTTTTTTGTTCGATAAACTTACAGTCTAATTACAAGTTTGTGTTCGATGAGCGCTCAGAAAATTTTGGACTCAAATCAGTCTCTTAGGCTGCCATAGCACCCATCGGTCGGAAAATTGGTCTCTAATTGAGAAAAACTTTTTTGTTTTCAACACTAGCCTTTCCAAACTCGGTGATTATTAATAGTAAATGCTTTTAAACAGATTTGCAATATTTGGTCAAAATCGGATGACAATATCTTATGGCTGCCATAGCACCCATAGGTCGAAAAATAGGTCTTTGTGAGATAAACTTTTTTGTTTTCAATTGCATCGTTTCTAAACTCTTCCATTATTAATATTAATTGCGTTGAAAAAGATTTCCCAATTTTATGGCTGCCATAGGACCGTTTGGTCGGAAAATGGGAAAACTGTGGGAAAAGTTATTGTTTATTTTTTATGATTTCAAACAGAATTGCAAAAATGAGCTTGGAGATAATCGTTCGGAAATTAAACTCTCCCCCAAATAACCTTAACCATCCATATTCCGCCGAACCTGATCGGATGAAAAACAGAAGAGTTTCATTCAACAGTCTTCCTCTCATTTTCTGAGAGGGGAGGGGGAGGAGTTTTTACTCTTTTTCTTTACAATATATTTGTATTAGCCATGCTCCCATTTTCACTTTCGCAAAACTTTTGCGATTTCAAACCGGTTTTTTTTTACCAAATTTTGAATCAAAATCGCAATATTTTTGAGAAAATGGTAGCATGGCTGTACGTGTAGCTTTCAAAATGAGTTTGAAGCCAATCGCTCGGAAACTGAACTTTGCCCACAAAACCTTGAGCTTCCATTTTTCACCAAGTGGGTTAATTTTCCGGAATCCATTGTTAAATTCATCATGCAGATCTTGGAAAATGAGTTTGAATAAAAACCAATAGAGTTTCATACAACAGTTTTCAAGTCATTGCCAGGCTTTGAAGGGAGATTTTTCAAAATTTGCAGATCACGTTTCTTCTCTTCTTCTTGTTGTTTATATGTAACTTTTAAAACAAAAAAGGCAAAATGACCGTCTTCCGTATTTTAGAGATTTGATCTCATTTTCCACCCAGAGCACAGTGTGTCGTTTAGAACCATCTAGAATATGAAAATTATTTGATAATGTTTTTGTACATATGAGGTCGATATAAGAAAAAAATTGTTCCTGAGGGGGGGTCGGACATGCACCGTTCGTTAGTTAGGGGCACCTAAAAATTAGAAATGGATTTTCCATTTAATATTTTATTTATTAAAGTATTTATCATTTCTAAAACTTTTAGATAAGTTTTATGGAAGAAAAATTATTAAGTCTTAGCGTTGAAGTATCGATGAATTTCAGTATTGTGTGTATCATAGCGTCAGACTCATTTGAGTCCAAAGTTTTCTGAGCATTCATCGAACACAAACTTGTACTTACAGTCTTACAGTCTATCGAAAAAAAAACAAGCCGACATATTAATAGCGTGCAGTAAAAAGAAGACTCTATGCAATATTTCAGCTCGATAGCTTTCAAACTGGCAGGGCTGTAAAAGAATGAATCATTTTTATTTTTAATTCACAATGAATTAACCAAAGTTTTAGTTATTTCAATTTTTTCAAAATCAGAACTGAATTGATTTTGATTTAATTTACTTAAAAAAAAAAGAATTGAATTGATTTTGTATAAATTCATGTGAATTAGAAAATTTGTATGTTCATTCATTTGATTTAAAACAGAATTATACGTTCAAAATTGAAGCGTAGGAAAACAGCCTCTCTACTGCAGCTGACGATGGAAGTGGTGTATTCAATTTTAAAAAAGCTCTCCTAATTAGTGGATACTAGTTCAGCATATATAGCGACTTTACCGAGTCGGACAAATAAGCCGAAAATTCAGATTCGGCTGGCAATATGCGGGCACTCAATGGGTAAATGCGTTCGTAAATGGCAAAGAATATTTAAAGTAACGCTTATGTTGCATTTTGCTGAAATTTTCAATTTTGCATCCGGTGTTTTTAATTCTGATTCATTAGTCTATGTAGACATTGAATTAAGGATATAAGATATATGTATTCGGGGGTGATTAGCCCTGAGTACGCCACACATTCATACCTTATTGCTTATTGTAGAATAGGTTTTAAGCAGCAGATTTGTGGTAGGTTTAGCGCCTTCATTCTCAACCGATTTAGCTCTGCAGCTCTTAGAGTTGGATGGCCCAAACTCGTCATTGTTGTCTTCTTGCGAAGTATTTACTCTCTTTAGTTCCGACATTTTGCACTGTTTTATATAATATAAAAACTATATTTTTCGCTCTGATATTAAATTGTAAAGCATTAACCGTTTCAAACAATACTATTTGTTATTTTAAACAGGCAAATGTGACAAAATGAATGAAGAAGCAGAGCTAAGTCAATTCTGTTTTAAATGAAATAAATGAACCTACAAATTTTCTAATTCATTTGAATTTTTACAAAATTAATTCAATTTTTTTCTTTGTAAGTGATTTAAATCAAAATTTTGGAAAAATTCAATTAATTCAAAATATGTCAATTCGATGCCTGAATGATTCTCAGGAATGATTCTAAATTGAATCATTCGTTTACAGCTCTGCAAACTGGGACTAGTTTGCGTAGAAACAGACAGACAGACGGACGAACAAAGCAAAATCGACTCACCTCATGGCCCTGGTCAAGAATATATAAATTTTATGGGTAAAATTAAAATACCCTTTGCAAGAGTATAAAACTGCGAGCGAAGCCGCAGTTACATATAAGCTAGTATAACATAAATAATTTCGGGAATCATTCTGATTAAAAAACATAGCATACTTTAAAGGGCATTTATCATAAACAGGGTAAATAGAGTGTTTTTTTTTTTTATTTCAATCAAGCATACTTAATTTTTATGCATTGAACAAGATAACAAATATTAAAATATTTCCCCACATTTTTTGATTTATATTTTATTTTGTTAATTCTACTGTTCCTTAAGCTAGTCCAAATAATTTCCATGCTAAATGTTCAGTACAACTTTGTTTGATATTTGGTAAGTTGCCAAGTATTGTCACACAAGCACACACACACACACACACACACTCATGCACTTTTTGCGTGTGTTTATGGTAGGGTAATAAATTCTCAGGATAAAATTTCAGTCTGGCGTCATAGCAATGATAAACTGTAGATGATATATTATTGCGTTTTTAGCTAAATAAATAGCTACGCCTCTTGCTGATACTCCTTCGTCTCTCTCCTCCTCTCTCTCTCTCTCTTTCAGCTCGACTTTGCTTATCCCGTATGCAGATGCTGGTTTAGGCAGGCGGCACTTAAGTGCGTGGCCGTTGGTTTTGGTGGCAAACTCGCTATTTACCACAAAGCCAGCCACAGACTTAGACCTTTGTCTGGTCCAAAGCCCAAGTACATAAATCTCATTGGCTGTGGTACGAGTACTTGTATATGGCCCTTTCACTGGCAAAGTGTTGTCTTGTGTTCCATCCTCTTATGCAAACATTTTAAAATTTTTGCTTTATAGACGCTGGTTTTTATGAGTTAGTGCTCATAAATTTGATGGCCAACTGAGCAGCCACATATTTATGCTACAATATCTTTAAAAAGCAAAAATAAATAAAATAAAAACAAAAAAAAAACCAAGTATGATGGGTGGATGCAAGGTGGGTGACAGGCAATAGAAGAAGAAATGTTATGCAGACAGTTGAAAGGTGAAACTGATTGAAAGTGAGCCGTTTTGAGAGCGTTTATTTGTTTTGTTGAAACTGAGCATAAATTAGGAAACAAAAACTTCTTTGGATTTGTGTGATGAAGGGTATAAAATTTAGAAAGAAATTTAATTTTGATTTGTTTTACTTTTTATTCTACTTCAAGATGTTGACATAAATGCTCCCTTTTACTCCAATTAAAAGTAAGCTTTTGTCAACCTATTTCCCATTTTAATTCCCACACTTCTCTCAGTTACTCATTTTCACCTATGGAAAAACCACGTCCTTGATGAACAATCGAAAGACGCATGAAACTGACAACGAAATTTGCTGGCTGTCAATGTCAGGCATGCCAAGGCATGCCACAAACAACCAAAAAAAAAAAAGAAAAATGGAGGAAATTAAACAAAAAATATTTTGTTGAATATGCAAAATGAATGGAAAAGTTCCATATGCGTAGCTATCGATTTTCGCGATATGCCAAAAAATTCAGGCCGCACCCTTTTTGGGCACAAATATTTGCCAGCATCTTGAAAGAGGATCTAAGGGCCTTTTGTTGTATTTTGAGTGTGAGGTGATTGACTTTAAGTTGGGCGTGTGTGTATGTGTGTGTGCCAGAAACGTAAAAAATTAAAAAGCAACGTTTTTGGTCTTTTCCTTCCCTAGGCTTCCCTTCCGGCTTCAATCGCGGTGGTCAATGAAGCGTTCGGCCGACTTATGCCGCTGCCGTAACCTGAAATGAAAGCACGTAGCTTTTTCATTTCGGTCAGTGTGCAGAATGCCAATTACATGATGTGGCGGCCACGGAGGGATTCGAAATGAAAGAGAGAGAGAGAGAGCGAGAGAGTCACAGACAGCACATTTTGGCATAAAAATGCGACGCACAGCTACCAAAACCGAAGCTCATTGAAATGAGTCGCGCACCGCCGACGCGGGTGAACCTCCATAACTGATAGATGCCTCTTGGCGAAATTTTTAATAATCTTACAGGGTGTGTGTGTGTGCTTAGAAGACGAATCTAAATGCAAGCAGAACTCACAGCTACTTTTGCCATTGAAACCTCTAGCACTGTGGTCGAAAGCGTCAAATTCAAGGTTATATAAAAATTGATTTAGACAGTCTCTAGGATTCATTTCAAACAACATTTCAAATCTCTCTTTCAATAATTGAATCTACCTCTTCATCTTTCTTAATGCTTTATAAGCCTCGTCGTAAGGTAAACTTTATTCTGCTTAATCTACTCATTTATGCAACAGTACAATATAGTTGATATCGACTTAGCTTTTACCTTTTTCTATGAATTCATTAGTTCTATCTTAGATATTTGCATCCCTAATAGCTTTGTCTCTTCCGAGTCACTCATTGGTTCTGTCCTAGACTTTCTAATTTGAAAATTATTAATTCGTATGTTACATACAATTGCCTTTTTGTAGCTTTGGCACTTTAAAATTCCCAAATTTAAACCAAAAGTCAAAGAAAAACTAGTTTAGTATTTTTGCAAATACATTTCAAACATTTGTTTTCAGCTTGCTCTTCGATTTACATCTAGCGCATGTAAGCACTTAATTTAAAATACATTTTCAACCACTGTTCGGATTATACACACCTTATATTTAGCTACTGAATGTGTGTGGCACCCGGCATCAGTGGTAGCAGCAGCAGCACTGGCACTTAGGAGTGTTTTATTATTGAGGTTTGCAATTGGAATTTTAATTTTTATTTTATAAGTTATGCGTGCGGAATTTTAAACATTTTTTAGAAAGAGACAGAGAGAGAGAGAGAGAGAGCACAGGATCTTTTCTAGGCTGCATGGGTTTTTGGGTTGATTTCGGTGAGCTCAAGATGTTGTTGTTGTTGCTGTTGTGTTGTGAGTGTGGGTAATTTATTATATTAGTACGTGTGTGTTTGTGTGAGATGGTTTGTTTGTTGCTAATGGCATGCCCCAAAAAGCGAGCTACACTTTTTCTACTTAAGCCACAACCATCACTATCAACATACGCGGCGGCTACTTAATATGCATGCCTGGGCAACACCCAAGAAAGGACTGAGAACTTTTAAGCTTGACACGCACTTAAAGTTTAACTAGAAAGACACGAAAATGCTTCAAGCAATGAACATTTTTTTCGTTATAACGAATTTTCAATGCACTTTTAATACTCACAATAATATACATTTGAGTAACAGAAACCAAAAAGAGAAATTCTTTTTTTTAAGGCGAAAGGGGGCGAGGGGTTTGGTTTTTTGTCATGTTTTTAATTGAATGCAACAAAATTTCAAGTCGATTGGAGCAAAATTTACGAAGTTATAAATGCCCAACTTTAATCCCTACCCCAGCTATTGTTACCTGGCAGATGTTTCGTGTAAATGTTTCCCGCTATTTACACATATACGCGCCGAACACATGCCGAAGCTGAGGAGAAGAGAGCAAAAAACCTCTCAGTCGCTGGCTAGCCTTTGGTGTGGTCAGGTCGAAGCAAATTTACGGCGGGTTAGTGAATTCTAAACCTTATGGTGATCATATTTCAATAGTGAAAAAAGAATGTGTAGGACATGTTCAAAAAAGAATGGGATCCAGTCCAGAATACCGTTGTAGATACTGAAACTAACGCTGCGTTTACATTGGGGAACAGTGCGGCACATTTCAGGGCCACAGTGGCACAGCGCAATGTGAACGGCCAAGAAATCGTGTGTCACAGGAACGAGTACTTTTCAATGTGAACACAAGTACTCATTTGGCGTAGTTCTGTGACCGATTCGGGCATTTTTGTGACCACAATTAATTGAACAGCTGATCCAATGAGTTAGCTCAAAATTAGCTCATTTGAACTATTTTTATTGTGCCAGCATGCTCGTTTTCCTGTCACATTGCGATAACTTTGTTTTGTTATTTTCGACTTAAAAATTTTGATAAAGGCAAATATGCGTAATTTTTAGTGCTTGATTGTATTTTTATAATTGTAATAAAATTAAATTTTTTAGCTGCAAGAAATGAAAGAGCGAAAGGCAACAGAGCTAGTGGCGTGTGTTGATATTACGTTGTGGTTGCTGGACGAAGATGAAGATGATGATGAACCCAAGGCAAATCGCTCATGACGGATCTACAAAATCAATTTGACTCGAGGGAAAAAGGGAATGTTTGCCAAGTTGAATGCAGAGTTGCGAAGTATCGCTCACAAATTTATAAATTATGTGCGCCTGGATGCAGCCACTTTCGATCAGCTCTTTTGTTGGTAGAAAGTAGACGGCCACTTTTCGTGAGCCCATTTCACCTGGCGATAGACTAGCAGTGACACTGCGCTATTGGGTTTCAGGATCCAGCATGACATCCCTCTCATACAAGTTTAGAATGTCAAAGGCAAGAATATGTAGAATAATTCCGGAAACACCATCGCATGCATTTTAAAAGTATTGGAGACGAGTAATTAAATATATTTATTTATATGATTTGTGTATATTGAAGTAGGAATGGTAGCACTCAATGCCAAAGTAAATATCTTTAAAATCCTCCAGAACCTCATACTTTTAAAGAGATTCTCCTCTTCTTCAATTTGGTCAAATTCATCCAATTGACTTGAATAGGACCTTCTTCTGCATTTTTGTTAACATCCTGTTAATTGACGCTGGTCATGTTCTAGATGCATTCCGACTCCTCGCCGGCTTCAATTAGCTTAGGAATCATATCGGTATTCCACTGCATGGCCACACGGCGGTCGCGAATATTAATTTTTGGCTTATTAATTTTTTTCGATCATTCCTTTTTGGATTGTTGTTATTGTATTAAGGATCTGGCTCAGTGCTCATGAACTCGCTCAATGCTCACCTTTGTGCGCAATGTGACCTCTGTGACGACAACAAGAAGAGTTCACATCAAAAGTACTCATTTTGCGGGTCACAGCGCTGGAACCTCTATCATCGTTGAAATTGTAGCTTATGTGGCAGCCAGTGTCTTCAATGAAAGTTTTTTGCTTCACTAACCTTCATGCAAGACAATCAGTAGCGAATCAGTAGTGGATCAAGTGCTCAAGACTGGGCGCGATCAACTGACTCCAAAGGTAAAGCCGAGCAGGAAGTTGAAAAACAATTTAAAGAAGGAAAGATTCGTGGTAGACAGGAGCAAAAAGGTGCTTTAGACATCATGGATGATAGCAACATCCTTTATGGACCTGGCATTGATAATTCAGTGTGAGGTAAGCCGATAAAATTTGCTTATGAACGTGTTATAACAGATTTTGTAGTGTTCAAAAGTTTAAAGCGTTTTCCCCAAAACTCATGATTTCAAAGTCTGTGCCCCTCATAACTTCAAAACTACTGCACCGGTCCTTTTAAAATTTTAAACACTATTTAGGTACAAAATTTACGAGGTAACGCTGGAGAGTTTGTTCAAAATTGTTAATAGTTTTTATTTTACTTTAACAAATTAGCCGATTTTTTTTTAACAAAAAATCACGTTATTCCCCCAAAGTGTTCCAAAAAAGTGAAAAATTGATATTTCGCGTTACATAATTGAAAACTTTTATCAAAGATTTATAGATATTATAGATGATAGAAAACGATTTTCTTAGGAGCTGACATTGGATCCCAAAAAACAAAGTAAAAAAGTTTGTATGAGATGCGGTATCTATATATGGGCAATTCCAAACTGACGTGACGTTACGTTTGTAAAAAAAATGTTTTTAAAATATATGAAAATCTTGAATTTTCAAAAAGATTGTTTTATATTTGGGTAGCAATTAAGTAGCACTATAATCAGCAAACACAATAACATCAAACGATCATAAGGAGTTAAAGATATAAGCCAAAATATGTGCTGGCGTTACGTTACATAAAACGGAAGTGGGTTTTGACATATTTTAGAAAATTGCAAAACTCTGCGAATTGAAATAATTCAAGTGAAATAATTCAAGTTTATCTTCCAGGTTACCTTATTCAAAAATATTTGCTAAATTTTTATTTATTTGCATAAGTTTCTGACATGACGTTACCTGACGTTACGTTACTTAAATTTTCTCATTACGTTTATGTTGTTTTTGTTATAATATAAAGCAAAAACTTACAGTTAATTGCAATCATATAGTTTCTTATGGTGTCTTATGCAATATTTTTTAACTCTTTGTACCCTTAGAAATATTTTAGAGACCAAAAATCAATGCAATCTAAAGTCATTTTTATGACAACAAAAGGTAGCCAAATGAGAAAAAAAGGCGTTTCCGCGACTTTGCATTTGACAATCTCGAAAAGGTTATGAACATATTTAAGATTGGCTCATACTAGTTCATTTTCATTGTTTCCCCATGAAAATATGATAAAAAATAGTGTTTTTTTAAGTACTTTTCCTTTTTTGGTCTCGGTGGACTTTTCTGTGGAAATGCTCATATGTAGTGTCTTTGCTTTCATCTAACAAATGAACTTTGATTTTTTCATTTCAGATGATCCAGAACCAAGTTATGAGGGACACCGCAATTTTACTTTTTTCAGAGACACATCCAACTAATTGCAGCCAAGTTTCTTCGTGAACATTTTATACAATATTCTTCGAATGTCAAACAATGTTGAATACGAATACGAATGTTGAGATAAAATTTGCCGCTTTTTTCGGTAAAGAAACAGGCGAGCGAAGATCGGTCTTTGCAACCCTGGTAAAAGCTAATTTTAGAGAATATTGTCATCAAAAAGTCGACTTTATGTCAAAAATTTGCCCAGCCAGCCCAGTGTGCAATCCACAATTTCTAATTGGACTTAGTTAACAGCCCTTCCTCACTCACAACTCAAAGCACCCTTTTGCAGACAGTGTAAAGGAAAAACAAACTATATATTACAATGTCAGCGTACTTAACATAGTTTATCCTTCTTCTGTGCGTGTCCCTGTCTTTGTGCCTGTTCCCTTTTTCTGTGTCTCAACGCTCTTTTAACCATTATGCACACGTCGCGCATAACCATAACGATTATGTTAATGCTCTACAGCATGCGGGGAGGGTTGAGACATCTCTACCTGCTCATGAAATGCCTTGGCTTATTTTGAGCGCCCGCGTACATTGCGTTATTTACATACCCTAAGTAGTTGTAATGGCTTTCACCCACTCTTTCTCTCACAAAACGCGACAAAGTGTTTTGGGGGTAATAAAGCCGCGGCGCGAGAACATCCTTGGTGTCCTTGGCGGCCAAGACAAATGCACGAGCTGTCAGTGTACCAAGAGTGGGGGATATACAAAAATTGTGAATAAGTTGTGCTAGTTTTCTACATCGTTTCTATTTTTGGTCTACTGCATTATGAGGCTTGCATTTAATGTGCAGCTTATTTTGATGAGGGGCAAAAGAACTATTAGTAGGTGAGACTTAAGTGGCACGTGAGAGAAGGTTAAGGATTTGGGGCTAGCAAAGAAATTGAATAGAAGTTTAATTGAAAAAAAGACAAATAGGTGTAGAGGCAGGAACATGGAAGTAATTAAGATTATGTATATAAAAGATATAAAATGAAAGAAAGTTGTTTGAATAGGATAGGAGTCAAGTTTCTCAGGTCCTTAACTTGATAGTTATCCACGTAATTCACATAAAATGGAGTTTATATTCTATTTTGAATTATTTTTGATATTGTTGAAACCGTCTTGAACCCGTAGACATCGAAAAAAAAGCATTAAACCAAATTCTCCAAATTTAATGTAAAATGAAAAATTAGATGCATACAACTGGTACGCCACACCTTCCTCCAAATCAAGAGTGTTGAAATTCCAGATGCCCTTAAGGTCAATTCAAAATAAAAGTTGAACCAAAAGCATTTCAATACTTAATGCCGGTTTTTTGCTCTACAAGTTCTGCGAGCGATTTACTCTGCTAAACAAAGGCTTCGCGTAGACCAGTATCCGGTGATAAACTACTCAGCGGCTGGGACGCCAACACAACGACAGTATAAGCTTCGTGTCAGCGGCTATACACACAAATATGATTGTGTTTTGTGCCGACCCCTAGCATAGACTGAAAAGGTAAGCGACGATTGAAAAGCTTTGTGCCGACTGAATAACTTTGCCTAGCCTAAGAAGCTTTGCCTTGATTGAAAAGCTTCACGTAGACTGAAAAGCTTTGCTTTCAATGTGCAAAATTTGATTGTGTTTGTAGATTACAAAACTTCGAGCAGACTGAAAAGCATTTCCTAGACTGAGTAGCCTTGCGCAGACTGACAAGATTTGCTTGGACTAAAGAGCTTCGCGTAGACTAACTTATCAATATGCAAAATGTGATTGTATTTTGTGCGGACCCCTGGCGTAGACTTGTAATCTTTGCGTAGATTAAAAAACTTCACGCAGACTGAAATGCTTTGCCTAGACTGAGAAGCTTTGCTTAGATTGAAAAGCTTCACGAAGACTTAAAAGCTTTGCTTAGACTAAAAAGCTTCGCGTAGACTGAATACTTATTAAAATCATAGACAGTAAATGAAAGATGTTCAGCTCAGAGATTTGTTAATTTTCACTTCAAAAAATACAAATTTTCTTTCTTAGCCCGTTAAGTATTTTCCAAAAAATTGTTTGCTTCACAAAATGCACCATTTAGCCCAACTTTGCTTCCCATTTTTAAAAACTAACTCAAAAGGCTATTCAAACAGAAAATATATTGCCCGTCCAGCTTAATTGCTTCATTCAGCAAGCATATTGCTTACTATTTTCTTTTTTCTTATTTATAACAATTTATAGCAATTTTCTTACTTCAGTGCAGTGTCTTGACAAAACAACCTCAACATTCAAGGTTGGATAATTTTTCAATAGATAGAAATCAAGACACAAAACAAATCAAATCAACTCACAGACAACAACAGCAGCAGCAGCAAAAAATAAGAAGAAAAAAAAGTATAAAGAGGGAACTAAAATGAAAGCAGACACAACAACAACAACAGCAGCAAGAACGGAAGCAAATTAATAGAAAACAATAACAATTCCCTTTATTATTATTACTGCAGTGAGACTTGGAATTGTTGTTTGTTGTAAGTGCCCCAAAAGTTTTTGGTGTTTTATTTGATTTGAATGTGTGGATGGAACAATGGAGCTAGATTTCGTGTAGGTAAAATACAAATCATGTTTGATGCGGCACACTTCAACGCTAACTCACATGGGACTGGAGAGGGGGCGTAACGGGGCCAAAAATGTCCAAAAACAACACAAACTTGAAATAAAAGTTGCTTGTCAGGTGGGTGGGTGTGGGTGAGTGTGTTTTTGTGGCAATACGTGCATGGCATGTCGAATGTTTTGCTAAAAGAACGAAACGCAACAACACAAACTTTATCTAAAGTACAATGTTATACTTTTTTTCACGTTTGCCCCTGCCACGCACTTAGTTTTGTACCTGCTTTAAAAACTGAAAATGGAGCTCTTGTTTTTGTTGTTGTTGCTCCTGCATGTTCGTGCTTGGCTCAGGCGCCAATGATTTTTAATGCGATTTAAAAAGAAAGAATAAAAAAAAGCGAAACATTACACGAACAGATTGTGTATATTTTTGTAGACCCCTGCAATGTGTGTATATATACATATCGGTGTATAGTTGCCATTTGAGCGGCTTAAGTCTGACAGGGCAACCTTTTTTAAGTGGCTGGCCAATGAAAGTTTTTCCCTTTTAGGCCCGTGTGTGTGTGTGCGAATGTGTGTGAGTGACTTTATTTTAATGCCATTAACGCAAATTGAAAGTTTTTTTTTTTAGCTTTTAAGCCCTTTTCTTGTCCATTGCATGCGCAATTGAGTTTCCATTGAGTAGGCTCTCCGTCAGCTTTTATGACATTTTGCTCTAATGAAATGATTTGACTTTTTTCAAAGTCATATACAACATTAGCTACACCAAAATGATCATGATAACAACTGCCCTTTAAAGTATGCAAGAGATATTTTCTGTTACCGCAATTTTATACCTAATCCCCATTGTATATTCATCCAGATTGTTGAAGCAATTATAGGTATACAAATTATCTTATTCGGAACCATATACCGAAAAGAACCGATTACAACTCGGAACCGATATCCGAGAACCGATATTCTTGGAATCGAAAAGACCGAAAAGAACCTAAGCATTGCACAGTGGTCGCTCCCATAGGCCAAAAATAAAAAAAAACAAAGTCAAAATGTTGACTTTAAATGTACCAATTCTTATTTATAATTGGTCTAGCTATTTGAATTTATTCATCTTTTTGTTTTGCTCTATCTATCCTCTTCAAGAATAGCATCGAAAGAGAGAGCATGATATTCATTGGGTATTGCAGCGTAAGCAACGTGCAAGCGAAGCTCTCCGTAAAAAATTTGTTAAACTTATTTAAAACAAGTGCTTGTGCAATGGAAGTGATTAATATTTTAAATAAAGGTATTAACTTTCTTTTTACAACAAAAAGTATATGTAGTATATGTTGTGTTTTGTGTAAATCATTATTGTATTTAGTACATAATTGTGAACGTTCTTAGTTTGTCTTTTCTGTGTTTGGTTAGAGTTTTAGTTGTGAAGGGATTATTGGGGATGAACAAATCTTTTTGTATAATATTCTTAATCATTTTAAGAATATAAGAAAGTTTAATTCAAGTGCCGTAAGGTGCCGTGCGGCTTGCAATATACGAAAAGGTAACCTAACCTCAATTTTAAAAAAGCACGTGCTTCTGCTTAATTGTAGCATGGTAGCAATACAAAATCGAACAATTGAAATCGAACACTCTTTGCAACTGACCATGGTTGATGGTAAAGTTTGTAATGCATTAAGTGAAACAACATCCACAAAATGCTATATATGTAATGCCCATCCTACAGAAATGAATAATCTAGATATTTGTTTAAAAAAAGAAGTTCGTGAGGAGCGATTTGAGTTTGGTCTTTCACCACTTCATGCGTATATTCGATTTTTTGAGTATTTTATTCACTTATCTCACAGATTAGACGAAAAAAAATGGCAAATTCGATCACAAGAGGCTAAAGATAAGACTTCATTACGAAAAACATTTATCTAAAATGAGTTCTGGGCCAAAATGGGTCTAATAGTAGATAAACCAAGAGCTGGAGGAAGTGGAACTTCGAATGATGGCAACACAGCCAGAAAATTCTTCAATAATCCTGATATATCTGCCGACATTACGGGAATTGAAAAAGACTTAATAGTCAGAGTCTCAACTTTGTTGCAAGCGTTATCTTCGGGCTACAAGATAAATCCAGTAAAATTTGGTGACTATGCTCTTCAAACCGCAAAGCAGCTGATTGACAAGTACCCCTGGTTTTATCTCCCCCCATCGGTTCATAAAGTTTTACTTCATGCTCCTCACATTATAAAACATTCTTTGCTTTCGATTGGAGAGCTTACAGAAGAAGCCGCTGAAGCAAGAATTAAGGTCATTAAAAAATTCCGACTGCAACATACACGTAAAATTTCAAGGATCTCCTCAAATACAGACTTATTTAACAGACTGCTTTTAAGTTCTGATCCATTTATTAGTGGACAAAGAACACTTAAGTATAAGGAAAAGTCAACTCTACTAGAGTCAACTCTTTCGTTACTTGATGAAACCATTTAAATATTATATAATTTTTTATTATTGTTCGTTTTGTTTGTTATAACTTTTTTGGGAAGGTGGGCGTGGGTGGTGGAGTGAGTAATCACTCCCACACTTTTATATTACAGGTCCAAGTTTGTAAATAACTTACAATAAAAAGTTCAGCCTGTTATGATTACAAGAAATGAATTTATGACCACTGAAAAAATCGTTCCTATGGAAGCAATAGGATATAGTGGTACGATCTGGACAATTTTTGTAACACATTTTTATAATATTTTTATAGATTTTTGGTAAAAGTTTCATAGCGATAGCACATCTAGACCATACAAGCCCGACCACTGTGCATTGTACAGTTTCGTACAGTTTCGGTTCTGAGTGCCAAAACTAGACTGTAAGGCTGGCTTCTAGTTTGCGTATTTGGTTAAATCGAAAGCTTTTAAAATCAAAACTTTTGTATTATGTAATAAAAAAATAGAGGAAATCTAATTTCGGCTCGACCGAAGTTTCTATACCCTTACAGCTTGATGGCGCCATTACTTTAAGCATTTGCTTGCCAGTTTGTTATATGGCAGCTATACGATATATTCATCCGATTTTGACCAAAATCCCCAAAATTGTGTGGAAACTGATAGTACTCGTAATTGGAAGGTATAAAGTCGTTACCATTGAAAACCAAAAAGTTTTTCTCAGTAGAACTACTTTTTCGACGGATCGTTCCTATGGCAGCTATATGCTATAGTAATCCGATTTGGATCAAACTTGGCAGAATTGTTTGGTATTATATAATATTGATCAGATCAAGTTTAGGACCGATAGCATTGATAACAAAAAAGTTTTTCCTACTAAGACTTTTTTTCAGACTTGTCTTTTGTATGGCAGCTATACTATATAGTTTGCCGATTTTCATAACACTTTGTGGAATTATGTGAAAGCATAAAAAACTTAGAAATACGAGGTTTTGGCACGTTTGCTTTGAAGACAAAAAAGTTTTTCTCAGTAGAACTACTTTTTCGACGGATCGTTCCTATGGCAGCTATATGCTATAGTAATCCGATTTGGATCAAACTTGGCAGAATTGTTTGGTATTATATAATATTGATCAGATCAAGTTTAGGACCGATAGCATTGATAACAAAAAAGTTTTTCCTACTAAGACTTTTTTTCAGACTTGTCTTTTGTATGGCAGCTATACTATATAGTTTGCCGATTTTCATAACACTTTGTGGAATTATGTGAAAGCATAAAAAACTTAAAAATACGAGGTTTTGGCACGTTTGCTTTGAAGACAAAAAAGTTTTTCGAACTAAAACTACTTTTTCGACCGATAGTTCCTATGGCAGCTATATGCTATAGTCATCCGATTTGGTTAAAACATGGCAGAATTGTGTGGTAGCATATAATATTCATCAGTAACAAGTTTGGTAGCGATAGCATTGAAAACAAAAAAGTTTTCCCAACTAAGACTTTTTTCAGACTTGTCTTTTGTATGGCAGCTATACTATATAGTTGGCCGATTTTCATAAAACTTAGTGGAATTATGTCAAAGCATAAAAAACTTAAAAATACGAGGTTTTGGCACGTTTGCATTGAAGACAAAAAAGTTTTTCTAACTAAAACTACTTTTTCGACCGATAGTTCCTATGGCAGCTATATGATATAGTCATCCGATTCGGCCGAGTCCGACAAATGTGCAGCGTATGTATACTAAGAGGCTTCGTGCAAAGTTTGGTTAAGATAGCTTTGAAACTGACGGATGAGATAGCTGATGAGATGAGATAACAGACGGACTAAAGAGACGGACTGGCTATAACAACTCAGCTCGTCATGCTGATCAAAAATATATATACTTTGTGTGGACGGAGATGCTTCCTTCTATGTGTTACAAACATCTGGACAATTTAAGTATACCCTCTACTAGTGTATAAAAACGCGAAACCAGCCTCTCCTCATTATAATGCAGGGTTGCCAACTGATCAGGAATAATGACTGGTTCGTAGTCTAGTAGTTTATGGAGTTTTTAAGCCACCGGCTAGGTTTACAACATGGTGTTCGAAATCTAGCCAAACGCGGTTCGGTTCGGTAGTTCACTCTCAGTATTCGAGCATTAATGTGACAACTATAAAGTCGGATATGCAGACGCCATTTCAGGACTATCTTGGAGAGCTGGGATGCAGTAGACATCGTAAGCTCCTTGAGAATGTGCCTGCCAATTATTATACCGAGAAGACCAACGCTGAATAGAGCACTCAAAGTAAGATGGGGGTTAAGGATGCGAGGGCTAAAGTTTACTTGCCAGCGATTAGTTCCAAACTCATTTTCAAAGTTATACATAATAAAATATAAGAAACGTGAGTTACAAATTTTGGAAAATTCAACCCCAAAGTCGGAGAATTCACCGAAAACTGTTGTATGAAACTTGTATGTTTTTCATCCGATCAACCTTGAACGCATTTTTAAAGATCTACATATATGAAACTGCAACAATAAATGCATACCAATCTTCCCGAAAGAGAGGCCCTCGACAGGGTAAGCAAGGAGTGCATATGGCACGGGTTGCAAAGGAGAGGGCTACCGGAAAAACTTATTTCCCTCATCAGAGCGACATAGAGAGCTTCACGGTGGAATGCTCTCGCAGCCTTTTCCAGCCCTGAGTGGCGTTCGGCAGGTATAAGCTCTGTCGCCTATTCTGTTTATAATGGTGGTTGCAGACGTGTTCGGTACAATGCGACCTGCCGCCAACAACAGCGGCATAAAGTTGTCAATGACTACAACACTGCGGCATCTGGACTATGCAGACGATATATGCCTCCTGGCAAATAGGCTTAGCGACCTGGCAAACACGTTAGCCGACTTGGACACCTCAGCTAAAGCGGCAGGCCTCAAAATCAGCACGGCTAAGACGAAAGCGCTCAGCATCCGTTCCGGACAATACTAGGCTCTGGTTTTGGTTCAGCAATTCAGCTACCTGGGTAGCGTAGTCGCTGTTGATTGAGGGACGGAACTGGATGTGGATTCGCGCCTGCCTTTGGGTTGCTGTCAGCTGTTTGGCGATGCTCGTCATATGCACACTGGCTCAAAATCAGGCTTTTCAATTCCAACGTCATGCCAGTGCTCCTATACAGTTCTTCCACCTGGAAAATCACAACTTCAATAGTGTCAAAACTCCAAACATTTGTGAACCGTTGCCTGCGTCGCATATTCTGCATTTTCTGGCCTGACAGAATACGGAATTCCGAGCTACTCAGAGAGTGTCGACACAATAATACGCAGAATGAAATGGAGCTGGATAGGACACACATTGCGGAAAAATAACAACAACATCGCAAGGAAGGCAATGGAGTGGAATCCGTTGGACGGAGTTGGGCGTACACCAGGTAGACCCAAAGAAACTTGAAGGAGGACTGTCGGTAGAGAGACGGAACGCATAGGGAAAAGCTGGAGAGAACTCAAGGCGACAGCTAACAACAGAGTTCGCTGGAGAGGAGTAGTTGATGCCCTATGTCCCTCTCGGGATTGGTACAAGAAGCAGAAGAAGAATCTTCCCGAAAATTTCATCACCTGGGGGGGAAATTGGGTGGTCAATGTAACATGGGTGAAAGTTTAGTTCCCAGCGATTAGCTCAAAACTCATTTTCAAAGTTACGCATTCGATTGAGTTGCAACTCGTTTTGTAAGGATAGAATACGAAATAATTTGAAAAGTGATTTTCCAATGTTGGAAAGTCCACCAACAGGGTGTGAAAATGCGCGGAAAATTCTACAAGCAAAAAAATAACAGGGTGGGAAGTGGGTGGAAAGTGGGTGGTAAGAGGGTGGGAAGTGGGTGGGATGTGGGTGGGAAGTGGGTGGGAAGTGGGTGGTATGTAGGTGAAAAGTGGGTGGGAAATATATGGAAAGTGGGTGGTAAGAGGGTGGGAAGTGGGTGGGATGTGGGTGGGAAGTGGGTGGGAAGTGGGTGGTATGTAGGTGAAAAGTGGGTGGGAAATATATGGAAAGTGGGTGGTAAGAGGGTGGGAAGTGGGTGGGAAGTGGGTGGTATATGGGTGAAAAGTGGGTGGGAAATGAATGGAAAGTGGGTGGTTAGTGGATGGGAGGCGACTGGCGGGCATTGCTAGCGGCGGCCGAAGCTGTTAAGCGGTTGTGATTCAAATATCGGGCCATAGAAGAAGAAATGGATGGGAACTGGGTGGTTAGTGGATGGGATGTGGGTGGTAAGTGGGTGAGAAGTGGGTGGGATGTGCGTGAGGATGTGAGTGGGATGTGTGTGGGGATGTGGTTGGGAAGTGGGTGAGAAATGGGTGGTTTGTGGGTGGAAAGTGGGTGGGAAGTGGGTGGAAAGTGGATGGAAACTCAATTTAGATTGTGTAGATATTCTCTTAACTTATCTGTTTATTTAAGTTTGATTTCAGGTGTCATGCGTCTGATTATGGGCGAGTTGTTTTGTGTTGATATAAAATATGTTTGGTGCCAAGTTTATTGAATGGGAGGTGGTTTCTAAGTTAGTATATTTGTCTGTTGGGAAGTTCCCTAGGGAAAAGTTTTTTGAGGCGTCGTCTTACTCTACTTCCTGCTTTCTTTCGTCTGCGCAGGAGTGTGTTGGGCTGACTTCTTAGTCTCTCCAAGTAATCCCCTGCCTGTTCATTGAACATGTCACCAATCTTGTGCACACTGAGGTCACTCTCCAAATGTCTCGTGCACATATACCAGGGTGCTCCCGATAGTCTATGCAGACACCTTGACTGAAGGACATCGAGCTTTCTAAGATGGGATTTCGCAGCTATTCCTTATACTTGGATCCCATATCTCCATGCAGGTGCTATGATAGCTGTGTATAGATGCACTTTATACCGGAGTGAGAGCATGTTTTTGCTAGAGGGAAGCCATCCCACTTTCTTTACTCAGCCATATAGTGACCTTACTAGCGCGTTGATATGGGTTCCGAATGTAAGGCGCTTGTCCAGATATATTCCCAAGTATTTATGTCCAGGTAGGTGACGTAATAGCTGATTGTTGATGAATACGCCGGGACACTCATCATGACGAAGTGTATATGTTACACTGACACATTAAGCTATCTGCCATCTGCTGAATCAATACAAATACTGTAGAACGACATTAGTGGCATCATAGATACATGAGTTTCTCGCCATAATATCTGCATCGTCAGCAAATGTTGCAATGAGTAAGTCTTGGGGGTCTTCAATAGGTATTGTTCTTCCGGTAGTCATATCACAAGTCTAGAGAGAGTAGAGGGTTGTTCCAAGGACACTTCCTTGAGGCACACCAGCGCGTATTACCCTCACTCTGCAAACAGCCCCTTCCAATATTACCGAGAAGGTCCAGTCCAATAGAAAACTTTTCACAAGGGTGTATAGTTGAGGCGGTAAGATGCTTTTATCAACTTATATATTTTAAGGGTTATTTTCTGACAATATGTTTCTAGTTTTAAGAACAGGATCGGGGTTGTTCTACACAGTCGAACTTCTCTATTACGAACTTTCGTACAACAAAGTTCTCTGTGTAACTATAAAACGAATTCGTTTTCTGAACACTGCAATTTCGTATTAAGTTTTTCTCTCTATATTAGGTTTTTTCTTTATAACTTAGTTATTTTTTGGTCCTCTTGTGATTCCCCTTGAGATTTGCCATTTGTATAATTTCAGTCATTTTTGTTTAGTTTTCAAACAGTTTGATTAAGGTACATTTTAATAAGAAATTGCCTTGAGTACAAAATTCTTCATCTTTTTCCAAGTGTACCTTTTGCTAACCAATCAGCAATTTAAATCAAAGTCAACTGTCACTTACAAACTCATTTCCATTTGATATTCTTCACATGTTCTCACCCCTTGGCTCTCTTCTCTTTCTCTTCCAATTAGCTGACAATTGACTTGTCAAAACATCAATTATAAGTGACACACCCACGGAAAAAGCCATTTCCATTTTAACAGTCAGTCAATAAGCCTAAATGTAACTTTCTTGTCAAAGAACTCTCTTCCGCCCCCCCGAATCGCTGCAATGCCAATCATTATTTTATATTGAATTTACGGGTATATTTACGCGTTAAATATTCAATGAGCATAATGCTAATCATTTATTGGATGCAAAATTCATTAGCAGCATGTTCTCAGCGCAATCTGTCAACACAAGAAACCTCAAAACACAGGGAACCTCCTCCCAACTCCACACACACACACACACACACACCGGGAAAAAAGCCAAAACTAAAATCCTCACCACAATGTGCCACGTGCAAAGCTACTGAGCCGTCCCTTCCCCCCACTCCCCCTGTACTCTCATCAACTGCAAACATTACACAATTTTGATTGTATTTCCGTTTCGTATGCGGCAAAAGGCAACAAACAAACACACAAAAACAACAGCAAAAACAGGCGGTGACAGCAACAGGAAGTTTCGCTTATTTCCGTTTGTTTACCTTTACGCTCAGCCTTGATTAAATGTCAGGTTATGAGCTTGGTTAGGAAAGGGGCGGGAACAGCGGGGCGGGAACAGACTTTGGGCTTTTGGGTTTTGCGGTGTTTTTGCGCCTGAGCTCAGCTGGCAATTTAATATTTTTGACTGCTGAGCATGACAAATAACTTAAAACTTTGTTGTGATCCGAGCCATATGCGGAGCTTAATTAGGGGAAGGATTTTGGCCAAACAACATCTTCAATTGCGTAAAATGAAAACAACATGTCCAATTATCTCGTAATTGAAAAATACTTTCGTTTACCCAAACAATGCCGGACATACTCATTTATCATTTTGGTTGGCGGCTTAACAATGGCCACAGTTAACAATTGAATTCGAATTTTCCATACACAAAAGCCGAGACAACCACAGCCACACAATGACATTCTTTATGAAATATGAATGCAGCACTTGGTCAATTATAATGTATATTTTTACTTATTTGTTGTGTTAAGAGCTCTTTAGTTGTTGTGAGCCTTTGCGGCAATTGTTGTGACAGTTTTAAGCCAGGCGTACAAATTTCTTAAAGTGTCAGCGACCTTAAATTACACACACACACACACACCCACATAACCACGAACTGTAGCTAATTAATGGCCTGCAATTTGTGTGGGCGTGCGCGAAAAAGTATGCTATGAAAATGAAAATTTGTAGGTCAGCCAGGATATGGCTCAGTTGGTGCTGCTTTGTTGTTGATTGTTTTTGTCCTGGCGCATGGTGTGGCATAATTTTGTATAATTTTTTTTTTTTAACTTTTGTTAACATTTTTGTGCGCGCCACATTAAAAGCAGATGAGAAAATGTTTTATTTACTAAAATTTTGTATATTTTCATGTCAGCCTCATGCATTTGCATAATTGTTAAGCACACATAAGTATGTATGTATGAAATATATCTCTCAGATTAGCTATTTTGGCTTTTAATTTTGCAAATATAATTATGCTGGAACTGGGGGATCACAGAGCAACTTTAACGGCCTTTGGAAAAATAAGCGAAAAAACAAAGTAAAGTTAAAAAAATATTTGTGAAAATAAAAATGATACTCTCTCTGTTTTCTGACTAGCTTTCAGCATGCAATCAGTCTGTCAATTCCCGAAACTATGTCTAGTCGATCATCTTAAACTTTGAAGAACTCTTTGTTGGATGAGTTTGGAAAAATCCAAACATTTAGTTCGAACACTGGAAAATTTTTAAAGCAGTTCAGACACACAAAAGCTACTGCTGAAAGGCAGTCGAAAGCAAAGTTTACTGATGATGGAGCCCTTTAGGAAATTTTCCCATTTCTAAAAACAAAGAGAATCTCTTGTAGTCTTCAAAGAAAACTGCCAAAGAGCAAGCGCCGCCTATAAAAAACTCTGCCAACAAAATCTGCAACATTATTATGCCCAATCGGAGGATTGGCAGCTTTCCAAAAAGCATCATCCATAGAAAAGGTGACACCAGCGACGCTGTAAACTATAGGGAGGTCGCCTTCCAAAATGTGTCCACGAAAATATTCACTTCAAATATCCTAGACCGCCTGACCAGTTGGATTGACAATCAAAAACTGCTCAGCGAGTACCAAACAGGGTTCCCAAAATCGTATTCAACTGAAGACAGTACTTTCGTGTTAATGACAATCGGAAACGATTTCTTGCAAAGAAAACGGAAAATGTATACATTCTTTGTTGATTTCAAAGCGGCCTTTGATACGATCGACAGAAGAAGTCTTCTTTTAATGATAAGCCATATAAAATGCTAGACATTATTGGAAGCCTATACCTAAATAACGAAGTCAAGGTATGGGATAGAAACCAACTCGCTGAACCCTTCATCGCAAATCAGGTTGTAAAACAGGGTTGAATCTTAAGTCCCCTCCTCTTTGCACTCTCTATCGACGATATAGTGCCATCGCTTTCAGTAGCAGTAAGAGTTGATCAAGAGCGGGACAAAGACCTGATGTATGCAGACGATCTATCCTGCTACTTAACTTCAGAGCATGACAAACACCACACACAGCTTCTGTCAAAAGGGGAGTCTCCATATAAACAGTTATAAGTCCAAGGTACTGATAACACTGTGCAACACTAAAATGTCTAGTCGAGTCTAGACCAACAAATTCTGAAAGTGTATGATGGTACTACAAAAATCTTCGCTGGGTTTGGCCTGATTAGCTGCCGTTTACTTTTTATTGCACTTTGAAGTTTTGAGCTGCTGATTGGGATTCGCAACTCCATATCTTGTAAACTATTTGGAATTTCGCTTTGACGTCTTAGAGAAAGTCGTTGCTCTTGGCTTGGCTTACAAAACATACTCAAGTAACAAGTCAAAAAAGTTACATCTTTATACTCAAAATTACAGAAATGTCCTAAAATCATCATATTTTCCCCTCATTTTGTACTATTTTTCAACTTTGTCTTGAAAACTGTAACGAATTTGACTAAGCAATGCAGGACAAAAGCGTAGCTTGGACTTAAATAAACAAACGATAGAAACATATCAACTTTATTCGATTGGTCCTTCGTATAGTTACGGTCCTTTAAGCATGTAGAATTGGAACCAAAACTCGAAAAATGGCAATTTTTGTACCAATTGGTCGACACAGTCAAAAAATTCGATTGTTTTGTATTAAATCAAGAAAATAGTAAGAAAACATAACTTAAGAACTGTTATTAAAAAAATTGAATTTGTTTACTTTTTACCGAAAATATTGGTTTTATTTTAGTTTTTTTGACAGTTGTAAGTGCTTCTGGTCCAATAACTATATGAAAGCCAAGAGCAACAGCTTAGTTAAAGATTTAAAATCTAAATTCCAAATAGTTTACGAGATATGGAATCGTTAGGCCTACTCTGAAGCTGAAAAGTTCAAAGTGCAATAAAAAGAAAACGGCAGCTGATCAGACTAAACCAAGACAGGGTTTTTATACTACCATCACACCCTTTCAGAATTATTTGGTCTCGACGCTATCAACTTTATAGAGTTCAAAAATGTGTCACAGTGTCATAAAAAATTTAGGAAGGCTTAAGACAAGAGATAGGAAGTGGTACCTGAATGGAAAAGGGCGGGAAGTTGTGCGTGAATTTCGGTATCTGGGTGTAACTCTAACGCTAATTATGAGCTTTAAACGTCATTTGCAACAAAAGCTCAAAAACTCTAAGGGCCGTTTTCTCATGTTCATGTTTTTGCTCAAATCGAAATCCATCTAGATTTTGCAACTAGATGGCTTTTGTGCAATTGGTTGTCTCATGTAGGTTGATTATAAATTCAGGCATTTGCGCCACGGTCACACCGGGAGGGCTGAAGTGGTATAATACTAGGTTGGCAGCACCTCTGAATTTTACAGAGGAGGAGAAGGTTTTTCTTTTGGAACGTCTTGTTACTATGATGGGATATTAAGCAGTAGGTCGAAAGCCATGTTCACACAGGCAAATAATTTGGAAAAATTTTTATGAAAATTCGGCTATTTATGCCAAATTGTGAAACTTTCCGGCCATATTTGATCAAATTATTTGCGTATGGAACCACAGTTTAAGTTTTTAATCCTGTAAAATCTTTAATCATGGCTATTTTTATCAAAATTTAGCCAAATTGTTTGGATGTGTAAACTTAGCTTAAGCAATGAACTAGGGGAATCAAAATGTGCATCTGTAATTTCAGCAATGTCTGCAGGTGTTATTGTATATTAAAGGCACATCCAATATTTTCCATTTTTGGAAAAAACAATTCAGACTTTAATGTTTTTAGCATCAGTTGTTTTTTGTTTTCAAATATTTTCCAGTGTGACCATATGCGCGGATACACAAAAATACTTAATTTGCATAAGAATGTACATGGATTTGAAATCAATGAGGTTGAAGTAGATTGCTATGAAATTCATCTAGATGGTTAGCATTGAACATGAGCAAAGCAAATGCAGCAAATCCACCTAGATTTTCAAAACCACCAACATGAGAAAACGGCCCTAAGATTGCTATAAATAGTACATTGGCAGAAAAAATATAAATATGCCACAGTCAGAGCAATAATGTGCCACGCAGCGCAGGTATGGGGATACGCCAGTTACGAGGATGTGAAGAAGCTTCTCTACTTTTTCGTGAAAAAATATTCTTCCTTCAATGGAACACGTCAAAATATGGGATACATCTTGAGACAGGTCTGCAGCACTGCCTCAATCAAGACTGCCCCAAATGGTGGCAACGTATCTGTTGGAGTCCAAAACGCAATTTATCGCGGAGTGGGTGCAACTGGCTATGCTGCAGCTCCTTGAGCACAACTCGAATGCAATAGACACATGGGATCACCTTCAATATCAAACTTCTGCAGTCCCAGGCACGCCAAAGTCAGTCTAGATATACGTACAGGGTATTGGAGTATAATCCCAATCGGGCATGCCCAAAAGCAGCATACGGCAGAGCCCTCACCAGTACTCACAAGACAAGACAATATGAAAATCACATTAAAATTGGGTATGGCAACAACAAAATTACATGAAATTGTTGTTGGTCAGCTTGCTTGCGCGCACAAACACCAAGCAAAGAAGAGAACAAAATCGGTTTTTGTTCTACGCGAAATAGTTTGCATGTGTGTCGTGTCGTACAACTCGCGCTCTGCATGTATACGATTATTAATTTCCTATATTCGGTGCAATTACAAAAACAAAACGTACCCAAAGAGCATACGGCTGGGCACCGCTGATCTAGATGAAACAAACTATTTCCACACGTCAAGAAATTCACTGCTGATTAAGGCACTAACGGAACCTCTTAACCTAAATTACACTCCAGACGAGAGGGAAGATGTACTTCATTTAGTCGCTCGGTGCCCCATTCTAGCAGAATTCAGGCGGCTTCACTTCGACAGGCATCCCCCAGACAGGACTGTATTTCGGTACTAAATAGGCCAAACTGGCGATCCCCAGCCATATTCTTGCGGAAATGTATTTATATTAATCTTCGATGTTGCATACCAGATTTGATAATACTTAAATACCTAATAGAACTCTGTTAGTACAGCAACTGTTAAAGAGTAATGCTCTATGTGCAACATTTTTTTTCAATTTTCGTTGTTGCATTCACTTTATAACTTGGATATTTGAGCAAATCGCTCCAAAATGGATCTTTTGAATTTCGAAATCGCTTAGGAGATACTGGAGCCATTTTTTGTCGAACAACGGCATCCCATTTTTGAGTAAACAAATTTCGAGCAAATAAATTTGAGAAATCACGACTGGTTCTTGAATTTAAATACTAAAATGTTGTCACCTCAAATCGATATCGATTATTAATCGATGTTTAATCTAATAACTATCACAGGGCTGATTCTACACAATGCTCTGGTTGCATGAGCTGAAAGCTAGCTAATGATATAGTAACTAGCGTAAGTTCAGTTTAGACAATAAGGTGCTGGAAGTCATAAAACTAATTTGCGTAGCACTGTCATCAGATGATCTATTGAGTAGATACCTTAGATCAGAATTAGAAGATATGCAACGAGTCCTTCAATGTCGGTCCCTAATAATTTGCAACCAATTAGATACATTCTAGCACACACACTATCGATATTGCTAATATCATCGCAATCCGTATGCTTAATAAAGACTTTCAACCTATCCTAAAAATAACGACTTCAACGGGCATTTCGATTGGCAAACAAGCATTCAATTACACATTATCGCAAAACGAGAACCGACTACACCGTTTAGAAACTAGAATTGTTGCCACATACTAAAGAAACCAGAATGGCACGTTTGATCAGAGTTCGTATGCTGCCGAGTATGCACTCTTTGTTTGAAGATGTGTAAGGTCCGCTGTATGCAATCTGTCATTGCTTATTAATGACATATCTGTAAGTGCACAATATCTGTTACGAGTTTGGCTACTTCCAAAGCAACTTTCTCAAAATCGCGAAAGAAATAAAAGTCTCGAGTTCTATAGAACCGATTGCCATGAAGCAAAATGGCTATCATCGAAAAAAAAATCTTACAATCTTATCAATGGGATGTGCTCCAGGTATTCTTTTTGGCTGAGTGCTTACAGGTAGACAACATTAAACCAAATGAGGTAGACAACTTAACGGCTAAAAATAACGGCAAATAAAATACATTTTTATTTTTAAGCTACGTTTTAAAAACTATAAACGAATTAATACCGACAACTGGAGTGCGCGAGGTTCATTTGGAGTTACTTTTCGAAATGTCCAAAAAATTCGACTTCTCTCGAGAACATTCGGTCCCTTTTAATGATAACGCCAGATAAATTATCTCCAAGTGAGCAAATGATACTGTTAATTTACATAGCCATTTCGACTACCTTTATGACATAGATCCCGAAACAGCTGCTAAAAAAAGGTAAAAAAAGAAAATTGACTAGGCTTTTTTGGAATGAAGTGTAGACCCCACTCAATGGACTCTGGTCCCACAAATAACATAAGAGAAAATATTGATCGAATTATTTACTTCTATTTTTACTCAGTGAAGAACCTTTCGATCTCTAATAAGACATAAATTAGTATGAGTACCCGAAGAAACTTCGGATGTTTAGCTTTCAAAAAATAAATCGGACTATATCCGTTCCGTTTTGATCATAAAAACTAATTCGTCGTGTTATGTTTATTTTTCGTGGTGTCATGACCAGAATGATTAAAAACAATAATTCTCTTTACTTTTTTGACAAAATGTAGCCCCGGATCTTTATTCATTAAAATTGAGTTTTTTTCAGACATATCCTGGGGAACTTTTATTGGCTAGATGGACCTTTTTCGAATTTTTTCGGAGCACCCCATGCTTTCCTAGTGGGAACCGTGCTTATGCTAACACAATGATTGTTAAAAATTAAGAGCACAATTTCCTACTGCGATATTTAAATGCTAAGAACTAATTAAAACAGTAACTATTGCGTTTTGCACTATGTGTTAGTACTTTTGGTCTGAAGAAATTGATCCCGTGGCATCTTGCGTCAATCAGGTGAGGCATGCCCCCTTAAAGTCAGCTAATACTAACAAATGATTGCTTAGAATTATGCTAAGAAAAGAACTGCGACTTTGCCCACCTTGTAAAGCCAACGACTCCGCTTCCGTCTTACGTCTTCTCAATGTGCTTCTTTTGCGAATTCTTTGCGAAATTGTTATTTTTAATAGATCAGCTCAATTGGGGCAATGTTGAATGTTGAATTCAATGCTATCTGGCGGGATAACTAAAAACAATCAGATAGTGAAGATTGGTTTTTTATATGTTTTGGAGGTTGTATTAATAAAACCATTTTTT
Source organism: Lordiphosa magnipectinata (assembly GCA_037044535.1). Classification (NCBI taxonomy): domain Eukaryota; kingdom Metazoa; phylum Arthropoda; class Insecta; order Diptera; family Drosophilidae; genus Lordiphosa; species Lordiphosa magnipectinata. The sequence continues at coordinate 158,684 of JBAMBO010003380.1, forward strand.
TTTTCGTTACAAATAAAGTCCATCATCAGCTTAAAAACTTCCCATGATTCCTCGGATAACAAAATTTTATGGATACCAAACTTAAGTTTAGAAAATTTATCAAAAACACTTCCTAATGATCTTTAGACGGCTTACCAATAAACTACACTCAAAATCTTTGGTCTATTGTGAAGAAATTAATTAATGTTTAAAAATTGGGACATTTTTCTATAGTGCAAAGGTATGAAATGAACAAACGTAAGCGCAGCAGAGCCTACTGATAATAGAGTCTGTAGGCTTCCAAAGCTGCACTCTTTTTGTATTGCGTGTAAAATCAAAATTCCTATCTTTCTAACTTTATAACCTTACTTCCTCAAACAGTTTTGAACGCCATAAACTAATTGAGCAATGTCTTAAAAATACTAAAACATCCACTTCAAAATTTCTTCTTTTCGAGCCATTTTATCTCAACAATAAAACATTTAATTTTTGACAGAAACTATTAAATATTTATTTTATCGCAGCTGTAAACCAATCGGCATATATTAGCCCTACTATATACTAATACCAACACACACACACACACACATAAAAACTCATTCAAGCGTTTCATAATGGCAGAGATGAGAAAAAATGGCAAACCCAACACATTGCCTCAACTCATTTTCGCATAAAGGGACGCCAGTGTGTCGGGCTGGCAAGAGGCCAAAAATGAGCGCACATGTTCACAACCACACACACACACAACCTTGCATATGTAGTTGCCAATATATAAAGCCATTGGCACATAGCAAACAATAAATGTATGCTGGAAGCACAAGAGACCAACTAAATTATCACTAATATTGAAGCCGCTTTTAGAGGCCCTACCTAAGAGGCCCAATAAGAGTATGCCAAGGGTGCGGGAGTCGGGGATGTGTGTGTGTGCTAGGTTTAGCAAATAAACACATCAGCTTAACTGCTTTTTACTTAAATTAACACAGCAGCCAGCAGCTTGCTTCGATTTTTGTACCCCACTAACAGCAAGTCATTAACTCAAACTGTCAGTGTGTGTGTGTGTGTGTCTGAATTCAGATGAATGTATATGTGCAACAGAAGCTGATTGCATATCGGAAAACGGAAAAGATGGGACAGAAAATCAATGAAATTCAAGTGAACATATATACAAGCCACGAACAGATAATACACTTAAGCATTGAAGTAAAAAAAAATAAAATATAAGAACCAAATTTTTGAAGAATTAATGTGTAAATTAAGGCTTTTTTAGGTACCAACCAAATTAACATTTCCATAAGCAATATATAATAAGGGCCCAAAAAAAGGTTCTTTATGATTTTAAATTTAAATTTTCAAGACCTCAACTTGGCTTTATTAAATGTGTTTAGCGATGAAAATTAAGAATGCATACAATATCTGAGCAACACATATGAGAAACTCCTACCAGAGCTCAGGCAAGGGAAATAACAGGTTTACCATTTTATTAGATCTACACGGTTGAAATTAGTTCATATTTTGAACTATAGTTCGTTTGAAATATAGTTCATTATTTTAACTATTAAAGCAAATTTTAAGGCTGCATACACACTGCTTAACACATGAGACACAGTCGGCATGGTTTCGATGGATTTGTTCAGTTTGCGTGCGGGTTAAGTCAAGGCTTCGACACTTGCTCTCGCAGTTGCTCGCTCAGTGTCTTGATAGGAAACTGTTTTGTTATCTGCATAAATGTTGGCAGGGATTTCTTAATGTTTCTATAGCCAAAATCGATAGCTTTGTCTTCATAGATGTCGCAGGCATAGATCACATCATGTCTCGTTGCGGGAATCCTTACAGTCAGGGCATCTCCCTTTTCCAGTACCTCTAGGCTCATTTATGCATATATAGGCGTTGGCAGGCTTCACCGAAATTTTTCTATCCCGGACGGCTAGATCTGGATAAGAGACGATGCTACCGTCTTCCACATAACCTACATAACAAGGCTCAACAGTAAACTTCTCGGCACAATGCTCGGCGAAGAAACAGTCAATGGTATCCAGTACCACCTTGGTTAGATCCGTGGCTGTTTACTCAATAAGCACGTTATTGGTATTAAGAGAGATCTTCGAATGATCACCATTAATAATGGGCTGAAGAACAGCATGTCCAATTTAATGGTGGAAAGATAGAAAGTCGATTTACCCTCAGCTCCTTTTATACATGCTGAAGAGACTATGCATTGTGGCAATTTGTGGCAACCGCAGTTCCTTCGGAGCGTCGGATTTCTTTGGCTGGGCAAATCGTTAGAGAAAGAAGAAGCTTGTTACTTCCGGAAAATGTAAATGCTCTAGCGATTTTGCACAATAATATGAAAAAGTAATGTAATGGAGTTTGAATATAAACATTTTTCAGACGCATTCCGTCACCTTTAGCCTGCGATGCCGCCTGTGACTGCTCGGAATATTTATCTGATTTTATACCTTTAAAGATGGTATGATAATTTTGGCCATATGTTTCCATTCCTGTTAATTTATCTATCCACCCGTCTGCCTGTCCATCTGCCTGTTTCAATCAACTTTTTTATTTTAAAAGCTGCACGGGTATATATATAATCTTCGGCTTAAAGAAGCAAGTTTTCCTGAACCTTCAAAAATAGTTTTTCATTTATATGAATAAATGTTTATATTAAAAAACTTCAAATGATGAATGATAAAATGTTTATAATAAATATAACAAGTGAACACAATGAAAAAGTTCGAACAACCTAGTCCATAATGCATTTTATTCAAAACCTTTCTTTACGAAATACTTAATAGGGCCAATTTCTGTTCATCTAGATATCTGCGTGTTTTTGCAGCTGCTAAAATTTTGATCTGTAATTTGTAAGTTTATGTGACATATATCTCTATAAAGATTATGAGAACTCGGCGCATAGTCAAACAAAAACAGAAAATGTATCCAAATGTATTTTTGGCTTAATACACACTGTTTGATAAATGAGTTGACAGCGGTTTTGGCATTTTTTTAACCGCATGTCCGATTTAAATTCTGATTGCACACATCTTATATTTATTGAATGATCCAGGTACGCTAAAAACAATATTGCATAAATTGCATACTCCACACCTCCTTTATTCACCCGTGTAATCTCGCCGTTCATCAAATATTCATAATAATCGTTGGCTTATGATCTACACCTCCTCTTTTGGCCAGTAGTTTACAAGTTTCGCAATATATTTTGGGCTGTTCAATCTACAATTCTTATTTGTCAACGTCTGCGCTTTTATTAATAAGCAAATGAAAATTTGGCAAATTTCGCGTTATTTTGACCATTATAAGCTTATAATATTAAACTTTCGCGATTTTTTGATCATTCGGTCTACAACTTCTATTTAACTGCCTATATGCCATCTATCTATTCCTTTTAACAATCTTAATTCAAATGAGAATTTTAGCAAATTTCGTAATTTTAATACATTTAACATATTTTACACATTTTGCATATATTTTTATATATTTTGCATATTTTTATTGTTAATATTTTAGTGGTTAAAAATATAAAATATAGTTCAAATATTAAACTGTAGTTCAAAAAATTAACTATAGTTTAAAAAATGAGCTGTAGTTCAAATGAACTATGGTTCCATAAATGAACTATAGTTCCAAAAATGAACTATAGTTCAAACACCAAGACCTAGTTCATTAGTTCATTTAAAAGACTAGTTCAAATGAACTAATTCAAAAAATACGCCCCACCCTCTACAGTTTCACGAACTTGCTTCACGAATTGAGCCTCAAATTTGTTTATTTATTTAGTTTCGACAAACAAATGCTGCCAACAAAAGTATAAATACGTTACAAAAAAATATTGTATGAGCTAAGGAAGCCTATCAAAGAAAATCTAATAAAATTACAAAATAAACTAATAACGACTCCGACACGGTGGGGGTATTTTATTTGCCCGTCCGGCCAGCTATGCCCCTATTCACAGCCGATTGTAGTCAGAGACGTTATTAGAGCTAAAAAAAACTTTAATAATATAGAGATCGAGAAAAGGGAGAGAGAGAAAAAACCAAAACATATAGTTATGTAGGAGCAAAGGAAAAAATAAGATAATAAAATAAATTAAACTAAAACAGAGATAGAGAGAAATAGAAAACTATCTAAAAGTAAACTTTAAAAATAAAAAATGTATACGTAAAACTTAAAACTAAATAACCGGAAAACCTCTGTCCCGGTGGGGGAGTATTTTTTAGCCAGTCTGGCAAGCTATGCCCCTACTCACAGCAGGAAGTGGTCAGCGATTTCCCCGGAGATAATTATAGAGAGACGTTTTTAGAGAGAAGAGAGAGAGTTCTGTTGAGAGCAGGTGATTGAGATCATTGTAATTCCTACATAAAATCCGAAATCGATTATGCTGGGCATAATCAGTTGTGCATCTGGGCAAGATTTTCTTTGATAGGCTTCATTAGCTCATAAAAATTTTTGTAACGTATATAGATTTTTGTTGACTGCCTTTTTTTGTCAACTCTAAATAAATAAAACTATCTGAAACTATCTATTCGCATACCAACCAAATATAAACAACGAGCCGTTTCGAAGGAGTGCGTACGAAAACTCCTTGACACGAGACTTTTTTTTGTATATTAGAAGATTGTGATTGAATATCTTATAAGATCAACGAACCACATCTTCAACGGTTGGTTCAACAAATTAAAACTTAAATTAAAACCTCTAATTTTAACAATAATAACAAGTAAGACAAGAGATCAAGCTCTGTGCCTGCGAAACGGTATGCTCAGTTATATTTGGCGGCTGCAGTAGCAGCAGAAAGCAGCGCTGCTGCAGCGAACTTTGATTTGCCCATATTTGGCCCAACTTTTGGTGGATCGATAACTGCGGGAGAGGCAGGGGCGTGGTAAAATTAGAAAATAAAATTCAAGTGCAATCGATTGGGCGAATTTTAGCAGGTTCCTAAAATCAATTGGGAGTAAAGGAATCAAACTTTGTCTGTATTATTGTAATTATGTTGGGATGTTCTTAAAATGCTGACGGCTGAAAGCCATGCTTAGGAAAATCAGCTCCGATTCAGTGTACTAAGAGGTACTAAAGGGAAATGATCCCTGAAGGTTTGAGACATCTTCAAAACAAACGAGAAATTAAAGTATTTTAGTAAAAGCTTTTAGCCTAGAATGGTTTTTTCTCCTCGGACTATTTCTGTGAATGCACTTTCGCGTAACTCTGCTACATATTGACATCCTAATACCCAAACTCGCTGGGATGTAGAAATAAGTTGAATACTGCTCACTTCCCATTCAACCCAAACCCCTGGCTTACTTAAGCAATCGAGGCAAATGTTTTATCGTCACTTTACTATACGCACACACAGCCATTTGTGTGTGTGTGTGTGTGTGCGCTTGGCATACAAAATGGCGCCAGTTAGCTTTTGCTGCTTTTGCCTCAATCTCAATCGTCGGAAATATCTATCAGAGGGGCAGAAAAAGAAAAGAAACAAAGAAACTTGAATCTCATGCTTATGCTCATGCTTTTTAGCCAAAGTTTAATAATGTTTAGCAAATTACGCATACGACAAGTTGTACACCATTGTAAATTTAATAAAGCTTTTGGGGGGCAAATCAGAAGAAAGCCAGCAATTATTTCGGTTACGCAATTACCGACAACAACAGCAACAACAACAACCACAAACAGGTTCAATGGGCTTAAATAATTTTCTCAAGGCACAAAACAAACAAATAAATTCTACGAAAAAGAGCAAAAACTTTTCCATCCAAATACAAATACAAATAGTGAAAGTTTTACACCAAAATAAAGTGAGCGAGGGGGGTGCCAAATGTAACCAAATTGCCACACAATTTATTATTATTGTTTAGTATAAACAGCAAATGCGCGAAAATAAAATGGGCAGCCAAGTGGAGGGGAGGGAGGAAAAATTGTGGTTTATCAATTAATTTCCAATCTAAGCAAAATATATGCCATACATGTATGCCCGCCACTTGTTAAACTCATTAACCCCGCCAGCAGGTATAAACTTGGCAGCATTTTAATTTCTTTTTAATGCAGCAGCCACTCAAAGTCTTAACTTTTTACTCCAGCCAAAAACGACGAAAAAAAAAAATTAATTATCGTAGACAAACAGCCGGAGAGCGAAAGGCAAATCATGGCAAGTAAAATTGTAAGCCGCTCCTTAGGCCTGGCGTTTTTCATTATATGAGCACGACACTCGAGCCTTGTTAAGCTAAAAATAAATTGCTTATTAAAAAGCATCCCCAGCACACGATGGTCGCGGGTTGGATGGAGGAGGAGGAGGAGCAGGAGGGCCACTCATTTACACTTCAAGAGGCAGCAAAAGCGTGAATTAAGTGAGTGAGGAGGAGACAATGCGCTGCCTGTGTGTGTGGGTAGGTGACTAAAGCACGGGGAGTCCTTGAAGCAATCGACTTAATGCGTGACTCTGGCATTACTCTGCGTATATTTAGTTTGCATTTACATTACACAGACATCAGCACACATGGTTTCATCCTCCTCGCACATTTAATTTTCTACACATTGCTTCATGTCCTGATAGATTAACTGGATATAGGGGGATGCTCCCTGCTGTGTGGAAATGAGCGCTTTATAAATATGTCCTTGTCAGCGTCCGAGGTGCAGACGACAATTTGCCTCTATGGCTGATTGGATAGCATAGGGCAGCAGTTCGAAAGTCAAGGTAGTATCTTGCTCTGGACATATGTATGGTGTGTGTGTGTGTGTGGGTCTAGTATTTCCTGCACGCTTCAATGAATTTTTGTCAACGTGATTCGCATTAGAATGTTTATTCAAATGAGCAAATAATTTGTTTGAAAGGATCGACTGTTTGAAAAACTATGTATAGGCTTAGTTGTCTTTCTCATCTTGTTTCAAAAAAAACTATCATAGCCACTGAAGCTGAGCTCTTAGCATTTTATGAGTGCTATTATGTGTGTGTGTGTGTGTGTGTGTGTGTCTGTGTAAGTGCGGTTGGGAATTGGTGTGAGTTCAAGTTCCTTTTGATATAAATTTCTAACAAATTACAAATAAATTGGAGTTGTCTTGGCGTCGCCATAGTCAACCACCCCCAAAGGCGTCGCCTAGTGAGCCCCACAAGTTATTTAAAATATGCAAATTTCTTGCCGTTTGCCACGCCGCCACCCCCTGCCCCTGCCCCTTTGGCATTTATTGCTTTTCGTTTAAAGTCGTTTGAAGACAATTTGCTAACCATATCCCCATCATTTAATATAGCCCAATCACATTTGTTGAACTTTTTTTAATTAAATATACATATAAATCCATGTTAAGCCTTTTGTTCACTTTTTTCTTGTTGTGGCCAGTGTCTTACTTTTTGATTGATGTGTGTGTGATTTTTATTTTTATTGTTTGTGGCTTCACTTGGCCTGCAAGTCAACACGAATGGGATTTATTTATCAACATATTTTTTATTTATTTATTTACTCACCCACTGCGGATGCACTCGTTGCAAACGGGGGGCAATAAATATCAATTGTTTTTAAGCGCTTATGATTGAGCGACAGTTCCGATTTGGATATTGAAAATATGCGGAGGAAATACAATAATTGTTGTCAATATTTCTTTTATGCAGTGAGTGAGACAAGGTTTTTTTTTGGAAATGCTTCCGTTCATAAATCATTGAAGCAGTTTTAGTTGGAAAACAATTTCCACTAGAAAATTTGCAGAAAATTCAAGGCAAGAAGGCTGAGAGCTATAAAATGTATAATTTATATTACAAGTACAGAAAAGGTTTAAAGGATTTTTTCAAGTTTTTCAAAGTATTGAAAGTTACCATCTTGAAAAAACAATGCGTCTTTTAATGATATCCACGAATCGATACAGTTTTGGGGTTATTTAAAAGAGCAAATGGCATTTGGAAGGCACTATGTCTGGACTATAAGGCGGGCAGGACTTCCAATTTCAGCGTTTCAAGTAATGCTTTGACCATCTGCGCAACTTGTGGCCGTGCGTTCTCATGTTGCAAAATTACCTTGTTGTAACTTTGCTCGTATTCTGGCCGTTTTTGATTCAAGGTTCGGCTCATACGCATCAATTGAGTTCGGTAGAGTTGCCCTGTGATGGCTTCATCACATCTATTTGGTCCCACCAAATACAGAGCATGACCTTACCAGCGTGAATATTCGGCTTTAGGGTCGATTTTATTATGATTTTTAAGCTTGGATCAAAAGGCAATAACAATCCATCTCAATCCTATCCTTCTTATACACACCTGATCATATTAATAGGTACACACATCAACTCTGACTTTAAGGTAACAGAAAACAGTTTTATTCATTGTTTCAAACTTAAAATTTGTTCTCATTTGTTCTTAAACTATTTGTTTTTAATAAAATAAACTTAATTGTAATATAGAATAATAATATAACATAAAAGAGATCATTTTGTGTTTCAGATACGTTTTCAGTGTGATCATAATAATAGGTACACTTCATGTGTTGGTAAGAAAAAAATTTTAATTTCCAATTAGTGTTCTTTTTTTAGGTAAATTAGTATTTCCTAACTTAGTAGCCACCTCTATTTTTGACCACTACTGCTATTCTTTTTGGCATACTTTTAATAAGAGCCTGGCAGGTCTCTACTGGTGTCTCATACCACAGTTTTTGGACACCTTTTCATAATTTTTGTTTATTTAAAAATGAATGCTTTGCCAATTTCTTTTTTAAGTCTCCCCACATGTTTTCAATGGGGTTAAGGTCGGGGGATTGGCTTGGCCACTTCAGAACGTCAACTTTTTGGTCCTCGAAAAAATTTGGATGACAGCCTTGATGTGTGTTTAGGATCATTATCTTGCTGAAATACCCAACGTAATGGCATATTTTCCTCAGCATACGGTACCATAACTGTTTCCAATATGGATTTTTACTGTTCAGCATTCATTTTGTTCGTAGTCTGATAAACTGGACCTACGCCGTACCAGGAGAAGCAACTCCATACCATTATATTGCCACCTCCATGTTTGACTGTTTTTTTTTTTAAACCGTGGATGGAATTCCTTTCCATTAGGGCGTCGAACATTGCTTTCACATTCATTCCCAAACAAATTAATCTTGGTTTCATCGCTCCATAATATGTTTCTCTTATGTTTTGCGCATAAGTGGGACTTTTCTGGCAATTCTTCCTGGTAGTTTGGCATCTTGCAGTCGTCTTCGCATAGTTGGAGCACTAACTGAATTCCCAATTTCGGCTGCAATAGCCTTCGATGACTTAAATGGGTCCTTTTTGCTCAAAGTTACTATGTAGTGGTCAAGGGTTTCTGTTGTTTTTTGTGGCCTTCCACGGGTTTCCTGTCTTGGTTTTCTTTCTAATGCATTTTTAACAAAATTATGAGACCTGTTCTTCTTCTTCTTCTTTTCTCAGACTAAGAACCAATCGAGCTTCTTCTTTGGTACAATGAGATTTTCGACCCATTTTTTCTGAAAAAAATAATTATTTAATTCTCTGTATTGACAGGAGCTATGCTTAATTTACCTTTAGATACCAAAAGATCACTGATTACAAAATTATTCACTTGATACTTGTGAGAAACGGAGACTGTACCTATTATTATGATCAGGCGAAATGTGTGGTGGACTCGCAATTTATAGTAAAGCTTTGATATGCGGGGCAGCCCCTTTTTCAACTCTTTGTCACAGTGTGGCCAGACATTGACAACAACAAAAAACCAAAAATTATAAAGTTGTCGACACTAAAAGTACGAAAAAAACATCTATAATTAAAAAATTCCGGTGTGTACCTATTAATATTATCAGCTGTGTACGTCTTATATCTATATTGATTGTGTACCTTATAACATCTGTGATAGTAGTTTTAATTTTGCATGTGTGAGTCAATGCGATGTTCTTGAGTCTATTTTAAATGTCAAATCTAACGCAGTAGGCTTCGATGAATTAAGTCCAAAATTTTTGAAAATCATTTTACCTGGAACTCTACCTAATTACCCACATAATAAATACTGCTCTGACTACCTAGGTTTTTTTCCGACAGTTGGAGGGTGGCACAAATACTGGCTATTCCAAAAACTAGTGGAGACTTTCGGCCAATTTCAATTCTACCAATTGTAGCAAAGATTTTCGAAAATTTGATGGCAAGTCAAATTAGCTGATTTATGCTTTCCAACCGCCTACTGAACGATAAACAGTCCGGGTTTAGGAAAAATAGGAGCTGCAAGTAGCTATACTAAATATAGTTGAGGACACACTTCTGACACTGCTTGATTATAGCAAAGCTTTTGATACCGTCAACCATGACATATTATGCGCGAAAATGAAAAAACTTTATTGCTTCTCGGGTACTGCACAAAAACTTATGCGATCCAACCTAACCAACAGGCGTCAAGCTATTGTTACATCGTCCGCCTCTTCATCAATTCTGTCCCTTAAGCGTGGAGTACCTCAGGGATCAGTTCTTGGTTTATTGTTGTATTCTATTTATGTAAATGATCTCCCAGTAGTTTTTGCAGAATGTGAAGTTCAAATGTACGCTGATGATGTTCAAATGTATATTTGTCGTGCATTGTCTAAAATTAATGAATGTGTCTTACTGTGCCTAACCGAGAGCAGTCTAAAGTTAGTGAGTGGTCCAACATGAATGGTCTAGGACTAAAATCGAAAAAATCGTAATATATTGTAATTTACAAAAAAAAATAGATACAAGAAATCTACCAAAATTACAAAAAATTTAAATTAAGCATAACACAATAGACTAAGCTAGCTATCACGCTCAATCAAACTCTTTCCTGGAGTGATCATATAAATAAGGCTGTGGGTAAAATTTACGGATCCCTTAGACTATTGTACCTCACACAGCACTTTCTCCCTAAGTCTATTCGACTCTTAATAGCTAAGACTTGTTTAGCACCCTGTCTCTTCTATGTAGTGGAAATCTTTGGCAACAGTGATGCAGCTAGCAAACATAAACTCAATGTAGCCTAGATACGTTTTTGACCTAAAGCCAACTGACCACATTTTAATTACTCCAAAATGCTTTTCGACCTCAATTTAGATAGTTGGATCCAGTATAAAGCATTGATATTTCTACATAAGCTTATAAGCACCAAAGAACCAAAGTATCTTTATGAAAAACTTGAATTCTCTACATCTCGATGTACTAATAATATAGTCTGCATAAGACATCGATTATCCTCATCTGAAAAACATTTCTACATCTTCTGCCGCATGATTTAGAGTCAATAAGAAGCGCTCCTCAATTTCGAGTTAAGCTATTTGAACACTTTCTAAATCAACTCAATCGACATTAAAAGCTTAGCACATTAGAATAGTTTACTTTCAATATTATTTTGTTCCAATGTTGATGTTAATTTATTTAGATTTAAGGATTAAATTAGAATTTTTTGTGAATCTTTTATTTTTGTGACAAGTGCCCTAATCATAAGTTTCAATCACCTTGTAGCACTAGGAAGTAAGTAAGTTATAATAAATAAATAAATAAATCATGGCCGCACCGAATCTGCACCACTGTTGTAACGAAAATATCAGCAGACTTACGTCGGAATTTTGGACAAAAGCCATGTGACACTTTCAAAATTGTTGGACTTTGATATAGTAACTCACAAAAAACCGTGCGCAAAGTTAAACAAACTCTAAAATTTCTCCAATACAGCAATGACACTTATGAAATCATAGCTTAGTGATAGGCAATAAGCTATAGTCACACAATCGGAATTCTCTTCTTTTCTGACAGTGAATTGTGGTGTTCTGCAGGGTTCTGTCCTGGGACACATGTTATTTTCCTTATATGTTAATGACCTGCCATATGTCTTGTCTAAATGTGAAATTCAAATGTATGTTGCTCCGTTAAGAAATATAAGTGAATGTGTCCATCATTGTAACACTGAGCTGGAGCTAGTAAGCAAATGGGCTAAAAGTAACGGTCTTAAAATAAACCCAATCAAATCAAAATGTCTAGTTACTTATAAAAATTTATAAAAATATGACACAACTAGTCTACAGCAGCTAAAGATTAATGGATCCGTTATCGAATATGCTGAAAGGGCATAAAATTTGGGTTTCACTTTTAATAAGACGTTATCATATCATTATATGACCATATAAAGCAGCGGTGGGCAAGAAATTTGAGTTTGGGAGCAGCCCAACAACAGAAACGAGAGCGTAAGTTAAAGTCGGCTCTAACCGACTTCGATATACCCGTTACTCATGGAAACAAATGTTTATTAGCCTTCCTGTATGCCTGAGGTGGGTCAGCCGAAAAGTATGCAACATTTTTTAACTCGGCTATTTATTATCCGCCAGATATTAATAGACATTTGTCAATTACTAAATCCAACATAAATGACTCCAAATTCATCACGATAAACAGATCAGACAACAAAACTTTTGAAAACGTCGGTCAAGCCCGACTATTACATACTCTGCACCCTTAATGTCGCAGCTCGAATTTGGTCACGAGTCAAACGGCCAGTTAACACACAACGCACAACGCAGTGCGCTCTCTAAGTCTCTCTCTCTCTCTCTCTCTCTCACTAAGATTGCTGCTGAACGCAATGCTTAGGTTATGGGTGGGGTGGGTGGTGGGTGTTAACTGACCGTTTTTTGCTCATAACTTGAGTATCGTTCATCCGATCTTTATCATTCCTTCAGCAAATCGATAAATAATTTTGAGTACTAGATATCTCTAGAAAACACGAACCATCTATCTTCAAAACTGTAGGAGATATGACGTTTTTTCCAAATTGCGGGGGCGTGAGGGGGCGTGGCAAAAATTGAAAATAAACTTGATCTGCGTGCAGACAATAGGAGTCTACATTTCAAATTTGGTTGCTCTAGCTCTTCTAGTCTCTGCGATCTAGGTGTTCATACAGACAGACGGACGGACGGACAGACGGACAGACGGACAGACGGACATGGCCATATCGACTCGGCTGTTGATGCTGATCAAGAATATATATACTTTATATGGTCGGAAATGATTCCTTCTGCCTGTTACATACATTTGCACGACTTTAGTATACCCTTTTACTCTACGAGTAACGGGTATAACGAGAGCGTAAGTTAAAGTCGGCTCTAACCGACTTCGATATACCCGTTACTCATGGAAACAAATGTTTATTAGCCTTCCTGTATGCCTGAGGTGGGTCAGCCGAAAAGTATGCAACATTTTTTAACTCGTCTCTCTCTCTCTCTCTCTCTCACTAAGATTGCTGCTGAACGCATTGCTTAGGTTATGAGTGGGGTGGGTGGTGGGTGTTAACTGATCGTTTTTTGCTCATAACTTGAGTATCGTTCATCCGATCTTTATCATTCCTTCAGCAAATCGATAAATAATTTTAAGTACTAGATATCTTTAGAAAGTACGCACCATCTATCATCAAAACTGTAGGAGATATGACGTTTTTTCCAAATTGCGGGGGCGTGAGGGGGCGTGGCAAAAATTGAAAATAAACTTGATCTGCGTGCAGACAATAGGAGTCTACATTTCAAATTTGGTTGCTCTAGCTCTTCTAGTCTCTGAGATCTAGGTGTTCATACAGACGGACGGACGGACGGACAGACGGACAGACGGACAGACGGACAGACGGACAGACGGACATGGCTATATCGACTCGGCTGTTGATGCTGATCAAGAATATATATACTTTATATGGTCGGAAATGATTCCTTCTGCCTGTTACATACATTTGCACGACTTTAGTAGACCCTTTTACTCTACGAGTAACGGGTATAAAAACCACCGTTATCAGCGAGTCTCGATCGCCCAAAATGCAGCTACTGCGCCGTCTGTGTGAGCGTCTTGTTGGCGCCGTTCTCCGATTCGCATTGACATTGTTGCTGTTCACAATTTGAAGCGAGTTAATTTGCTACGCAGTTTATTATGAGCCAGACTGGCGCCAATTGCCGAAAGAGAAATCTCGAAGCAGGGGCTTGCCCACCGCTAATATGAAGCAACGCAATTGGTAATATTGGATTGGCGATACATAAGAGACCTGATTGCAAAAGAACATAAAATACCTTCGCTGCTATATGTGGTGGAAGTTTTCGGAAACTGCAATTCAAGTAGCAAACATAAGCTAAATGTAGTATTTAATAACTTGACATCGGATTTGATGCTTTTTATTAAATGAAGGTTGATTGAGGAGAAAATTTGGAATTATGCTAATTAAATAACCCACTTTCCATTGGAAACTGCATATTCAATATATGTATGCAAATTTTGCATATGCAAAATATGCAAAGTATGCAATAAATATGCAAAATATCCATTTGTAAATTTATAAAAATGCCGAAATTTACAAAAATTATCATTATTGAGCTTAGATTATTATAAAGAATATATAGATGGCATATATAGACGGTTAAATGGAAGTTGTAGACGAGAAAATGAAAGGTGTACCTTGAAAGTTTTAAAATATTGGGAAATTTCTAAATTGTTCACTAATTTCAGATTTTTATGAATATTTTATGGACGGCTAGAGTACACGGATAAATAAAGGAGATGTGGAACAAATGGTCAAAAAAATCGCGAATTTTCCAAATTTGCCAAATTTTCAAAGAACCTAAGATAACTATGAAGGTTGGATAGATGGCAATTGAAGACGCGTATTAATAATAACATTGCCAGATATATATATATATGTATATATATGCAACAAAAAGATCCGACCTTATATCACATTTGAAGAGAGAATATTAAATAAATCCCTAAATTCATGGATTAGCTTACGAGTGCAAGTGTTCCTGCACAAAATAATCAACTCTGGGGAACCTTTCTACCTGTTTAAAATGCTTAACTTTGCTTCTTCTCAAAGAATAAAACATTTAATTCCTGCAAGACATATGGTATGTTTATACACACCAAATTTATCATGATTAATGCTCTTCAAAGTATGACAACTTTATTTTCTTTTATGATTATCTATTAGAACGCAGACATTAATAGCCAGTTCTGACAGCGTCATACATAATCCAAGCTGTATCCTCTTCCAGATTACCGTACCAGTTACGGGTATACAATATTATCTGTGTTTAGCCAAATAGAAAATAAACATAGTTCTGAATCATTTCTTTTCAAAAGCATTGCATACTTTAAAGGGCACTAAGCACAAATAATTTTGTGTGTATAAACGTAGTATACAACTACACACAAAAAGAAACGTTGATAAACAACATTTTTCATTGGTAAATTCACCAATTTCCGTCTTTGATTTTCGCCCATTAGTTTTTCCATTTAAAATCAAAATGTCTGCACTTTTGACTTTGCGCTCTGCTATTATTATTATTTTTATTATTTATATTAAATTATAGCGAAAAACCTAGACCTAGATCCGGCAATACTCAAATTTCGAAAAACAACGAATTTAATTTCATTAAGTGAAAAAACTTTTACTTACTCTGCCGGGACTCGAGAACTCACGGCTCACGGCATTTCACACAGTTGGAACGTCGCGTTGGACGACTGAGCCACGCCGCGCAACTGATGTAACGCATCAAATTGGTTACTTGTATTGAATAAGATGCACTTGTGCGGAAAACATTTACGAATGGTAGCTTTCTTGTAATTCTCAAGAACGAACTCTACCATCTGCCAATATAAATAGCGCCACTGAAATTTGCGGAACAAAAATCAAAATTGTTGGCGGTTTGAAATCAAAGGGACGCACAGTTGATTTTAAATGACTTTTATGCTGTTTTTACGTAGAAATTGGTAAAATCAACAAGAAAAAGTATTAAATCAAAAATTTTTAGCCAATAACGAAAAATGCCGGATTTACAATTTTTTTTTTTGTATGTAGCTACATCTGATTTGCACTTTTTGGCAATTGAAGAAAGGTAAATAGGAGGTGTAGGTCAAATGGTTCAAAAAAATCGAAATTTTCTAAGTTTAATATAGTGTCAGCGTCCATCTTCTACTACTTCACAATCCACTAACGCCTCATCCATCCAGTGTAATACCAAACTAAGTTTTACAGTGATGATTACAATGTTTACTAATGGATACTCTTTTATTTATTATGTACACAGTTGAATACAATGTTTACAGTATTAGTTTAGATTATCATGAACACGGGTATAAATGGTAAAGATCGAAGGGTCCACCAATTCGTGAAATTCGCTAAGTTTTATAATGAGTTTAGACTATCATGCCAATTTAACTTCCTCGGTTTGTGTTTAAAATACTAAAGGGGGCGCTAGCGACTCACTCCGGGTACCGACTAGTAGATACATCAGTCGAATTTCCCGTCCCCAACTTAACATAGATACACAAGTTGGGGGCGGCAAATTTGACTTCCACGTTACGTTTACGTTAATAACACAATATTCTGTTGTCTTCGTAATTGTAATAGTGATAAGTGCTTCCAAATAAGTTCTGTACTTCTACTAGAAATCTTTTAGCACTAAGAAGAAATATCAAATAAATAAATAAATATTGACCATTTGATCTACACCTCCTATTTACCCATCTGTTTACAAGACTATTTAACCATCTTAATGACAAGCTAAGATTATATATGAATGTAACACATACGACTTTGTTTTATATAGAGATTTTGGTAAAAACGCTTGCATTTTGAAATAAAGCTGCTTGCCTTTATATGTGAAGTGCCACAAATATGCCCGGTTACTAGATAAGATGACAAAAGTGGAGCGATTTGAAACCGACTGCTCAAGGCCAAGTAGATTTTGTGCGTGCGGATTTACTAGCCTACGATCTAGTAGCCGATCTTATTCTATCAATTCACATGTAAAGTCCTCCTAGTTAAGTTCGAAGTCAAATCGTTTCTACGTAAATCTCTAGAGATTTATGGAACACGCCCGATAGAATTCTTTAACAAAATGATGTCAAGTTTTTTAGATTCATTGTCTGTTCATCTAGGATTTTTAAGCTCAATGGGGGGGATTGGTGCTCTTAATCACCACTATCTACTCAACTGATTTGTATTGCCCTGGTTCTCTTCTACTTTCAGATAAATTATTTGTTTTAGAGCAGACTTTCTCATTTAGTTGCACTTGAACTGAAATGGATAAAATTTTTGTAACTTTTCTGATGGTGGATGCTAGCATAGCATTAAAATAAGGGTCTAGGTCAAAGAGACTATTTTCTATTTCACTACACAACGGATTTGCAAGCCATAATTTTCTTTTTTTTTTTAGCTTACGAGTATGTCAACTTGCGTAAAAGTCCCTTAAAACTAAGTCCTCACATGGCAGTCTGGTCTGCAAGACAATGTGTAGATTCCTTTAGGTTCTCGAATTCCGGCACAAAAAAATTTTAAAATATTGGTCCCGTTTCTGGTTCTGAGCTTCATTTCCGTTCTTTTTGTTATACATTTCCAGTTTCAGTTCTGGTTGCTGTTTGACTCATTGTTTTTTGGTATTGCTTGAGATTTCGGTTCGCATCAGCATGGTTATAGAAACACTTCTTCGATTTGCGGTTCGGATTACAACTTCCTTACGACTTGGTTCGTTATTTTTCAGTTAAACTTTTTAAAAACAGAGTTGAGTCTTTTAAAATGTATTAAAAATATCAAAAAACAAACTAATTGTTGTTTAACATTCACTCGCCATCACCTGGTCTATCTCTCACATATTTAGCTAGAGCCTTCCGCCTAAGGCTCAAAGTGAATTAAAGTGATATAAATTTGTGCTGAAATCACTTCAAGTTGCGGCTTTTATTGTCGGTTGATGGGATGACCACAGGCACCTGGTCTACACTCGACACTTGTCAAAAATGTTGACAAAAACTGTGCTTCATTTGCTCTCTTTCTCTTTCACTCTGTCATGCGAATGCGGGACGAGAGTGTCCACAATCATGGCAGGCATTTGCCAGTCCTACCCATAAATCAATTTCATTTTTATTGCGTATGCCGTTTGTGTCTGCAGTGCCAACTTTTACATGATGGTCCATTGCCGACAATTTTTATGTCGTTGAGTTAATAAACCAAAAAACGACAACACATATACATAAATATTATTTTAAGCCTCAATGAAATATTGCATAGCATTTTTGACGAATATGTGCAAGGAAATGTATGTACTTTTAAATAAATAAATTTGATACTAAGCCCAGCCCATTTATATAACGAACCAAAAAAGAAAACCGAGACATCAAAATTAAAAATTGTTTCAAAGCGGCCTTTGATTTGCATTTTAAATGCTATTTGCATATCAATGAAACCCTTAATCAGGCAGGTGAAGGTAAGAAAAGGGACTTTGAACGATTTTTTGTTTTAAAATCTTTTGATAAGAATTGTTCAGTTTTAATAAGCTTTGGCATTTTGGCTGCCAACCCCTTAATATATATATTTCACCTCAAGACTGGCATAACTCAAAATAACTTTTAAATTCTGCCTTAAATATCAAACATAAGCCGGGCTTCTTCCAAAAAGAACGACTTACAGTTTTTTAGTACTGAAATGTTTCGTAACTACCTGACGATCTCCAAAAACGTAAAATATCTGTTCCTATGATTGGTTAATTTTGTATACCCAGTTTTTCAGCCCTGACTTCAACTCGCAGCATCTGTCCCCTTTTCCCCAGTTGAATCAGTTTCTTCACAAACATTTTCTTGTCCCATAAATGTTAATTTTCCCAACGGTTTCAACATACCTTTATCGTTTTAATCAGCCACAGCTCAGATGTTCTGCAAGAAAAAAAAAAGAGAAAAGAAAATGCAAAACGTTAAAGGGTTTCCATATTAGAAATGTATACAAAAAAGTTTTCTTTTATTTTTAATAAAAAATGGTTTTGGACTTAAAATTTGGTAGAGAAAAGGGACAGCGAACAATATGTAAATAGTATGTGCTGGATGCTTTTGCTATGCCTGGACAGGCATTTTGCCTGCTTGGAATTTAAATTTGTAGCTAAGCCTCGAGAAATGCGCGTCGCTTCATTTTGGGGTCCCAGTCAAAGGCGACCCTTTTATGTGACGTATTTTTTTTTTTCTAACAATAAAATTAAATATTCTATTTAATGGCGTCGTTTTATGCCAGACGCGTCGCAGTTACTTGAAGTTACTGTTGCATTCCCGGCTTAGACACCAAAATGTACCTCTATAAGCCCCCCCCTTTTTTGCTATCAAAACAATCACAAAGTAAATTGCATTCACATTTTATCAATTTTATTGTCAGTTTTATGCCTCCAGAAACAAATTTCCCAAAACGACGTCCTTGTCCTCGCCAAGAGCATACAAATAAAAAAGATTTTATTGACAAAAAACCAACATCCTTTTTTTTTTTGTATACTAATTTTGGCCTCGCCTTTCCTTCATTTTGTGGGTAAGCTTATCTGGTTTCCCTTTGTTTTCTTTTGTTTTAGGCTAAAGCAATTTGGTGTTTCGTTTAAATTAGATATTATCTTTTGGGTGCGCCATCAGATGGCAACTTTAAGTAACGTCTTTTTAAATTCAAAAATCGATGCCTCAATTAAGCTGACCACAAAATTGTGAATTTCTGCCAAGGCAGCAGATGAAACAAAAAAAAACAAAATCAAAATGAACAACAATATTTTCGACAAGAGGCCGAACGATGCTTCAATTTATGCAACAAAATTCTGCTCAATAGATATTTAATACTCAGCAATTTTTTTGTTTGCTCTGCAAACCGCGAGGTTACAACCGCAGCTCTGGCAAACAGCGTTCGAAGTTTGCCTGCCTTTCTTTTTTTTTAACCAGAGCCGAAGGTCGTAATGAGTGCCTCGTGGTGGCGGATGAATGGATGGGAACAGGTCAGGCTCAACATTTGTTTACATAATATGTTCATGTACTTTTTTGTTTGCTGCTTTTACATATTTTTTAATGATTTTGAATACCCCTTAGGAATGGAGAGGGGAGTATTGGCTAGTATGGAATAGTTAGCTAAAATATTTGTGTTTCAATTAAAGTATTTTGTTTACTTAGATCGAATCTTTTAAATATTTACACACAAATAACGCAGTAGTCCACAATTTGAACATAAGCATTCGTACAGATCCGCCCTCCGTAACTGAAATTAGCCTAGCGATAAGCAAGCTAAGGAATAACAAGCTTCCAGCTGAGCTATAGAAAGCTGGTACCAGCATAATATTACACGTTCTGCAACCGATTATTCAGATTCGGCCGTTTTTTCTCATAACTTGTGTATCGTTCATCCGATCTTTATTACTTCTTCAGCAAATCGATAAATAATTTTGATTACTAGATATCTCTAAAAAGTACGAACCATCTATCATCAAAACTGTAGGAGATATGACGTTTTTTCTAAATTGCAGAGGCGGGAAGGGGCGTGGCAAAAATTGAAAATAAACTTGATCTGCCTGCAAGTATAAGAAACATGTGTCCCATACATGTCAAACCACTATCTTATACCATTTCTGTGATCTCTTCATTCATCCTGACGGACAGACGGACATGTCTATATCGACTCGGCTGTTGATGCTGATCAAAAATATATATACTTAATAGGGTCGGAAATGATTCCTTCTTCCTGTTACATACTTTTGCACAAACTTAATATACTCTGTGTAACTTTGGTACAGAGTATAAAAAGGCTGGACTAAATGAATCGAAATGAAATTTTCGCAAAAATACAGCTTTCAGGCATGTTCTCAATTTCACTACTTTTGGAAATGTAAATCAAATGCAATTCCGCTTTGGTTTAGTTTTCGTGTTCTCAATTCCCAATGAAATTGCTCTTTTTTTACTTTTTGCAAACTACCGGTCCAAGCGAAACGATCTAAAATGGAACAGCCAGAAATGAGAGAGGCTGACTTTTAGGTTTCACTCTTCGTTTTCGATTGCACTGCCAAAAACTGGACACATTAATTATAAAAAAATTATTTATGAATCAATTTAAGACTAGAATGAAAATTTAATTGCACTAACAATTTCTAAATTTATTACAGAATTAAGGAAAATTGACTTTAAGTACATCTACACAAAGACAAAATAGGCTACAAGGCGCGTGTAGAAATGTCTATCCTAAATGAAACGTATTTCGACCTGCTAAATGTAGAATGCAAAAAACCTGCATGCAACATGTAGAAATAAAACAAGTAAACGTCGCATGGTGACAAATTAAATGCTGCGTGGGCAAAGGCCATCAGCTTATGTCCAATTAACTTTTACATTTTTCATGCTGCAATCTGAATACCAATACGCCAAGAAATTGAGAGAAGCTTGGCCCTGGCCCTCCTTTGGAGGTGCTGCTGTTTGAGCCAATTTTATTTAACATTTTACAATGTGAATACCACACGAACGCTTAAGGGATTCTACATTAACGTTTCCAAATTGAAATCCCACATGCGCGTGTGCAAATTCTAAACGATAAATGTAGCTCAAAAATGTAGCTGGTTCCCAAACAGATTACTCTAAATACTCAGATGCTCGTTCCAAATACATGAGTCTCAATTCCGATTGTTACCTGGATTATTTGGTTAGCTGCAATTATGCTTTCAGCAAGACCCTAAAAACTTTTATAGGTTTGTCAATTCAAAACGCAAGTCTTCTCGCTTTCCTCCTGCACTTTCCTTGGACAACACAACTGCTGAAAACGATATGGATATTGCCTGCTTGTTCCTATCATTTTTTAGCGTTGTTATCCTCTCCTCATCTCTTGATTTTGGGCGGCCGTATCCGTATCTAAGTCTAAGATCGTTGGAATTATCCTTCAGTCCCGGTCCTGACAATGTTCCAAGCTGTGTGCTTAAATATTGTGCTGACTCCCTGTGCTTGCCCCTTCTAAAACTCTTTAGACTCTCTCTTGATTTTGCTGATTTCCCTAACTACTGGAAGGAGTCAAACATTATTCCTATTCACAAAAAAGAACCAAAGTCAATAGTATCAAACTACTGAGGCATTTCCAAGCTTTTGGCAATTCCAAAACTTTTGGAATTAATCATCACTTCTCAATTACAGCATTTCTTTCACTCATTAATATATGCATCACAACCCGGAATGCTTATATATGCAGATGATTTTAAGCTTTGCCTGTCTAACGATGATCCAGTATCACCTCTTCTCTTACACAGGGACTTGGTACATTATTAACAGTCTGCCACTCAACAATGAAAAATGTAAATATTTAACGCCTTATCTCTACGACTGCACATGATTGAGGATAAGCACCTGCAGCGCTTCTATAAAGTCGACGACTTAGGAATACATTTCGTGTCCAAGTTATGTTTCAATGGTCATATATGAGAGTTCCTGGCTTCATCAAAAGATTGTCTAAAGAATTTAATGACCCTTATGTCGCCAAACAACTATACGTTTCTCTGGTCAGACCTATTCTTGAGTATGGCTCAAGTGTCTGGTCTCCACACTATCAGAAATATCAGGATCAACTCGAATCTGTACAAAAACTGGTCTTACTTTTCGCCCTGCGTGGCGTAAATTGGAATCCCAAAGGGCATCTACCACCATACGAGCACAGACTATGCTTATAGGAACTTCCATCCCTGAATAATCGGAGGATTTACCTTTGTGTGCTTTTCCTTCATAAGCTACTGTCAGGTGAGGTTGACTCAAGCGCTCTGCTTAGACTTATAAGCTTTGCGAAAATTATGTCCCGATTTACTTAAATCCTTGCCTCACGAACTATGCTCATCATGAACCCTTTCGTTATCTCTGTCTAAATTACAACAAGTACTATCATCTGTTCTCAGTAAACTCCCCATTGTTAGAAGTAAGGAATAGTCTATTGTCTAATCTAAATTCATAATTGTAAATAGTTTGACTGAAGTTTGTTGACAATCTACACGAATCGTGTGCAACTCTTTGTTGCCCGGATATAAATGAATTCGAACTTGAGAATTACAAGCAAGATTCAATGCAAGTAATTTCTTAGATGCGATCTAAGGCACCTGGCTATAGGCAAGAATTGTTAAAGGAATTTCGTTTTCGCCCTATTCTTCTTCTAAGGGCGATATTGGCACATGTTTTGTGTACATATTTAAATATCACAGAAATAAAAAAAAATATATAAACGGTTTACACACGGTTTTTTATTTACAATGTTAATAGATAGATAGATAGATAGATGATGTTTATTTTTTTTCATATTCATATACATTGTTTGTGCTGCAGATTTTTTACTTATTCAAAAGATAAACATTAATAAAGGTTGGTTTGTAGCCGTCAGCTTTTCTTCTGTTGTTTTAACAACGTTTACAATTATTATAAATTTATATATTATCATTATGACATTTGTATTAAAAATCTTCATTAATAATATGTTTCCTATATATTATAGCCCCCTCAGTAAATCTAGCCAGATTCTTCCATCCCAGTTCTCCATTCAAGGCCATGAATACCTCTTCTGCTGTAAGTGTGCCTTTCTCAAACCAACGCAGACGGAATTCCCTTAGAACCGGGCATCGCCCCACAAAAAGCTGTATGTCTTCCACCTCCTTGATATTACATAGTGAGCATAAGCCACCGTTAACGGTCCTTCTTGGACAGCCATTCAACCATAGCAGATCCCCTCTCGCCTTCATTATCCATGTTATTTCCGTTTGTCGGAACAGCTCGTTGCAGTATGAAGGTCCTACCTCATGGTTTAAATCTTTATATATCCTCACTGCGCTTCCTGCGGCCTTGAGTAAGTGTTGGTTTCGATTCTCTTCTTTAAGCGCAGTGAGTAGCTGTATGTTGCCTTCAATCCATCCAAAGTGCGATGCGTTGCTCTCCAGAGTTACTCCATTTTGTTCGCACACGTCTTGAAGCTTAGAAAACCATCCCAAGCTACTGTGCATCATTTTCCTAGCTAGGACATGCGGAAGTCGAAATTCTTCATGCTCAAATAGTACTCGTGCCAGGTATTTAAGATGAAGAGTAAAGCTGTAAATATGCCCATCCTCCAGTCCTGCCTCTATTGCCAAAATATAATTTGGCGTACAGTCTGGCAGCTTTAGTATCCTCTTTAATAAAATATCGCTGTAATTGATCCGCCTCATCGCTTATTTCTTCTCCCCATATTTGAGCTCGATAACACTGCACAGTTCTGCTGATAGAGTTGAATATTTTCCATTTTGCAGCTAGATTTAGGGTTCCCTTTTTTACAAATTTTTCCCACACTGAGTTTATACTCGCCTTCGCTTCTCTCGATCTTGCTGCCACATGTTTTTTGAAGCTCATCCAAGGTATTTGTACTCGTGTACTACCTTCACCTGCTCTGCCTGAAATGTCCAATTTTCCAATGCTGACAGTCTGCCTCCTTTTCGGAATACCATGATCTCGGACTTCGCTTTATTCACTTCCATGCCCCATAATGTGCAGTATAACTCCAGTTTTCCAATCATTAGTTGAAGCGTTGAGGGATTGTCCGCCTGCCTACAATAACAGCCTTATGTTGGTGTTCTCAATGTACAGGCCACCTCCTATGTGCTCGTGAAGATCATCCAGATACCTGGATGCCTGTCTAGCTGTCTTCTATCTACAACGTTCTACTCTCGGTATCGTCATCGCTCCAAGATATCCGTATGATGCTTAGAGACTTGGAGAAGATGACCACATCGCGAAGATGGCTTTGCAATGGCACCCACAAGGCAGCCGGCAGAGAGGTCGTCCTCTCTCTAACCTTTTGATTAAAAAAAAAAAATATATTAACTTCCAATTAATGGGTAACATTTAGTCGATTGCTGTCGTGAGGCCAAATCACCCCCCTTACAAAAAGAGAAACTTTTTTACAAGGCGCGAAACTCCCCCGTTTTGGTTCAATCTTGGCATATTACAACTCACTTTCCTGTTGAAAAAAGGAAGGAGAGTAACTTGGGGTTGCGCGGTTGCTGGTTGAGAGCTTGCCATACACACACACACACACACCCACACACACACACATACAAAGCAAGCATAATTGCGCTTTGCTTCGCAGGCAAATGAAATACGCGCGGCAATATTTGAAGCTGGCGAACTTTTCAAGTGTAAGAAATTTAATTTCGAAATGTAGGTTTAACGAACGGAAATTGCTTTCGCTGGCACAGAAAATAAAACTGGAGTAAGCATTTGTTGTTGTTGTTGTTGTTATTCTTAGTACTTTACACCCCAAGCACCAAAGGCGTAGAAAAAAAAAAAAAAAAGATTTCTCATTTGGCCATTTGTTTACTTAACTTTCTGATTGAGCTCGTGGCTCATAACAGAAAGAAAAATTGAAATTATTTAAGCACTTCTGTTCGTTGGCCTGGCCTGGTTTCATCCAACTAATTGCACTTGATTTGTTTTTGAGAAGCACTTGGCAAGGCAATTTGTTATTTGGTCATGGTCATACTTGAGGGCGGATGCGGTTGGTAATAGGCCTTAAGTACGAGGGATTTTTCAAGTAATTTAATTTGATTTTTATAAATTTTTTTTTTTGTTTCTAATCCAAGTAGCCACTTTTTGCCACTGTCAACTGTTCATTTTTCAGGTATGCTGTAGTTGTATGTACAATTTTTAGTAGCTTCCGAGCGTTCGTAAGGAACACATCAACAACAAAATTCCAAATTAAAAAAAAAAACAAAATTTCAGACTTGATTTTCGGCTAACAATTTTTAATTTTAAGTTTAAAGTGAAATTTTTTTTATTTTTTGTAAAAAAAAGAAATGTTACGAACTATTTATTGTACACTTGTAAGACACGATTAGCAGTCAACTTATTCCAGTTCACACTTGCAACCAAGAAGACGATTCCGAGTTACATTTTTCACACTTGCAATCAAGAAGACGATTCCGAGTTACATCCTTCACACTTACAACCAAGAAGACGATTCCGAGTTACATCCTCAGTTCACACTTAAAACCAAGACGATTCCGAGTTACATCCTTAGTTCACACTTACAACCAAGAAGTTGACCAGTTTACACTTGCGGATCCATTTGTGATGAAGTGCCGCTACCCATTAGCACAAATTACCAAAGGATCAAAATCATCCAAAACATACCACAAGTCCCCCCACCCAACTCATTGGCCGTCAAGTAAGTATAGAGAGAGTTTCTTAAATGTACAGAAATCCTCTTGAAGTTGCATCCTTTGCTTTCAAACACATAGTGACACACCACTGGGAGAGAATTACACAAGACGATTCCGAGTTACATCCTCAGTTCCCACTTGCAACCAAGAAGTCGATTCCCACTTGCAACCTCAGCTTACACTTGCGGCTCCATTTGTGATGAAGTGCTGCTACCCATTCGCACAAATTACCAAAGGAACAAATAGTCCAAAACATACCAGTCCCCATCCAAGTCCATTGGACGTCAAGTAAGTATAGAGAGAGCTTCTTAAATGTACAGAAATCCTCATGAAGTTGCTTCCTTAGCTCTCAAACACATACAGTGAGAATTACACAATCTACGATCTCTTTGTTCGAAATCTACTTATATTTTGTATACAGTCTAACGAATATATATTTTTATACTCGACAAAAAGTTTTTTAAATGCAACCTTGGGAGGAAGAAAACGAATGTAATTCAAGTGTTATCTGGTCATAGGCAGACTGCCCTAGAGGTCGGTATGAGTCAGTATCTAAAGCCTCTATGGCGTCAGTCCAATCTGTTAGCCTTGTCACATCAGCCACGACTATTAAACCCAGGTGGATGTGGTATGACTGAGTCGTTCAACTTAAGCCAAGGTATGTTCGTAAGGGTGCAGTGAGAAGCCGTTTTGAAACGGATTGTATTGTGGTTGCCGCTCGACTGGCAATGAGGCCAGTTGCCAGGAAGGGGCAGCGTCATCAGCACTGCCTATCAGTGTGTTTTGACCTTCTGGAGCCGGCTTGTCCGCGGTATTGCGGGTGTACAGTAATGACATTGCGATAGATATTGGAGTCCTATTTCCCCAGTTCAACTTTAAAGCAGCGTATTTCTGTGCTTGCTTCAACATTACAAAAATTTACCTAGCAATTGTTTTAGTACACGGATTTTTGCTCATAAAATTAAAACGAATGTTTATGTTTCAAAACTTGTTTCTTCTTTTAATTCGGTCACTCAATAGCTACATATCGTAGAATAACTTAATCGAAATGGCCAACTTGTGCCTTCCAGCAACACCGAAGTTTCTCTGGCTACTAATCGATCGAAGTGTTTGCTTGCATTTGAGAAATTGTCCACTGCTCGGACAAGGGCAGGCTTCAAAGACTCATATTTGGGTGTCGACTGCCCCGAGAACGCACCACAGTTTGTTGTCCAATGTATTCAGATCAGCTGGCCAATCATCCGTAGAAATGAAGTTCGGTACAGGTTGATTTTTTAGCCATGTTTATTTGCCTTATAAGCTGGAGCGGAGTCTTGTTGAAAGTTTACACTGCTTGAAAATAATGTCGCGTTGAGAGTCTGATTGCTAAACTTTCGCCAAAGTTTTGAGCTTGTTGGTCGTCATCATAGGCGACTTCCCACCAAACCATCATATAAGCCGAATGGTGACCTCTCTGAACTCTCTAGGAATGAGTTCGGACGCTTGTTTCGATGACACTGCATACATTCTATAGTACTGATTGTTGAACGATTCCTCTATGGTGAAAATTTTGTTGTCAGTAAACGGAAATCGGCATTGTTCGCGCACTGGCAACGCAATGCTTTCAATTTTGTCTAGCGTTTTTGTTTCAATTCTGTTGTGAGCAAGTGACGCTCAATCCCAAGTCACGTTTTATGATGCACGACTTGCTGTCCTTGCTGATATTCATCTCACGATACATGGATTTTCTGCTTGCGCAGTGGATTTCGAAGAATACCTGTAACGGCTGAATGAAACAAAATGGAAATATACGGAACAGTGGCAAGAGTACCCATGTCTTTTGAAGATTACACATTCGATAATTTTATATATATGCATGCATATGTGAGAGCAATTGAAGCCAGCTTCTCGTGTTGGCTCTGATTTATTTCCGTTTGCTATCAGACCAAGAAGGTTAAGAGGCTAGTAAATCCACGTGTTTGAAGACCTACTACTCCCTATTGTGACGTCATAAAGTCAAGCTTGACTGTTGTGAGGAATTGTTTCTGTGGCTAATCAATTGCAAGACGTGCACACACACATAATAAGTATAAGTATAAGTATGTATATAAGTGTGAATTGAGCTGACGGGCCAACACAAACGCCTTACCACATACTTGTCTTTGAGACTCTGGATGAGATTAAACCTGTGAAAAAAAAACATATAGTAACAGTTAACTCTTTGGATATTGACCAGGTGAATATTAGATTACCGCGTTACTAGAATTCCTTTGTAAAACAGAGCTATATTGACCTGGTGCTTGCATAGCCAGCCATTGGTGTGCTGTCAAAAGCCAACTACAGTGGAAGGTGCGAAACCCTGGGCATATTCGGATGGTCTTGGAATATAACTCTAGGATTGGTTTTTGCTAAAAATATAGTTTACCTTTGCGGATGCTATTTGGATAAGGCAGTAGCACCTTCGCCCTAACCTCTCTACACGTGATCAAGACCCATCTAAGCTTCAACATTGCTGGATGTGGAGATATGATTGAAAATGAAAAGCTGTGCAACGAACTTCTAGCTTCTTGCGATTTTCGTTCATTCGTTCTACTTGGAGTAGAAGACTATAGAGGCAAAACGTAGAGAGACGTTGTTCAAAAGGGAAGTCCAAGTGACCGAGTGAAGTAAAAAGCGTGTGCTTTGAGATGCCATGAAAAATAAAGCCAAAACCCATGAACCGAAAAAAACTTCGCTTACAAATCAGGTGTGGGGTAAATCGCAAGGCTTTAGAGCAATGTGATACGTTGAAAGGCCGAATGTAAGTAAATCCTGATAGATTAAGTAAAGACACGATCCCGTGGCCGCCGACACATTCGTATAATAAGCCCTCTTCTCTGGCAAACACAGGAATGTCAGTCTTTGGAGGAGGAAACCCTCCAACCCAGGTTGGAGATCGAAATGGACGATGACGAGAACGTGGAGTCAACAGTAGAGAGAGAACATGGAGTATGAGTATTAGAGAACAATTTCGAGCTGCCTCTCAATTTTGGTGGTGCCAAACCATGATACAATGAATACAAGGTAGTGCAAACACTTGCTCCATTTCATTGTCATTTGACAGATTAGTCTTAGGTTGGGAATTTGAATTGTTTACTTTAACTTGATTTAGGTTAATGATTGATATAATTTCAATTAATTTTCATTTTGGTTACCAAAGCACACATTAAAAAACAAAGAGTCGGTCAAGCCCGACTATAACATACTCTGTACCCTTACACACGCATTTGGTCAGGAGTCAAACGGCCAGTTAACACCCCGCGCACAACGCGGTGCGCTCTCTAAGTTTCTCTCTCTCTCTCTCGCACTAAGATTGCCTGTGTTGAACGGTTAGGGTATGTTGCTGTGGTTGTTGGGGGGGGTGGGTGGTGTTAACTGGCCGTTTTTTGCTCATAACTTGAGTATCGTTCATCCGATCTTTATCATTCCTTCAGCAAATCGATAATTTATTTTGTTTACAAGGTATGTCTAGAAGGAACGAACGATCTATCTCCAAAACTGTAGGAGATATGTAGTTTTTTCCAAATTGCGGGGGCGGGAGGGGGCGTGGCAAAAATTGAAAATAAACTTGATCTGCCTGCAAATATAAGAAATATATGTCCCATACATGTCAAACCTCTATCGGTTACCATCTCTGAGATCTCTTCGTTCATACGGACGGACAGACAGACAGACGGACAGACGGACATGGCTATATCGACTCGGCTGTTGATGCTGATCAAGAATATATATATACTTTATTGGATCAGAAACGATTCCTTTTTCCTGTTACATACTTTTGCACAAACTTAATATAATGTACCTTCGGTACAGAGTATAAAAATGTCAACAAATACAAAATTGTGAGTCTTTGACATCACAATGGAACTTTTGAGTTGACAAGCGAGGCATTGCACTACCTTTTATTGTTTGTAACATGGTGCTAAACGAGAGTGTCCAAAAAGATACTTTACCGAGCCAGTAGGAAAACACAGTGGTTAGAGCGAGACGAACATATTCCCAAATGTATCCAGAGAGTGTAAATGAGCGCGAACAGCTGACTAATTTCTGACAGAAGCGGTGTCGACTGAGCAATTTTGCAGTCTAGATATTCTAGTCTATGGACAGACATTGTACAAAAAGGATGCCGAAGTAACCCCATAGTAAAAAGCGTGTGAGAAATAGAAATAAAGAAAAACCGATGTAAACATCAAATACAATTCATATTCATTTCAATCAGGCATGCCCAAAAGCAGCATACGACAGGGGCACTCACCAATACTCACAAAGAAAAGCAGCAATACCCATAATGAAACAGTTGTTGGTCAGTTTGCTTGCGCGCGCAAACACCAATCAAAGAAGAGAACACACCAAGTTTTTTTTTCTACGCGACGCACACACACGAAATCGTTTGCATGTGTGTTTCTTTTTGTATACGTCGCGCCCTGCATGTACACGATCATTGATTTCCTCTCTTCGGTGCAATTACAAAAACAAAACGTACCCAAAGAGCATACGGCTGGGCATCGCTGACTTAAATATTCAAATGTTACAATTTCTGTCGAACCTAAAACATATTTGAGAAACGTAGTAAAAAGTTCACAAAGTGCAGTCCCCCCTCCCCACCACAATGTCAAAAATTAAACTAATGTGCAGAAAGCGATCTGGGCAAACGGTTAACTTCCCCTACCACACACACACACACACACAGAGACACACAGCAAACTAACTGCCAAGGTTAGGCCATGAACTTTCCAGTCATTAAGCAGCTTAACCATTGCCCCCTTACGGCTGTTACACATATGGTAACCGCGCACTGTCAAAGTGCAGCCTGCCAACAAAATTTTTGGGCTAATACAAAATGGCCAGAAGCCATGTGAAACATGTTCTCTATGCAAAAAGTGGCATATTTAAGGCTTAACGAATTTTTGGGGGTTAGCATAAAACACACATATTTCTGGCCCAGCTGAAAATCAGAAAAGTTTTTGCAAAACTTTTGGCAAATATGTTGCAGCATAGCCAGCATCTACTCGAATATTTAAACATTAATAACATTAGTCCACCCCATACCCAAATGGTAAACTAATCAAACTTTTTGTAGGACACAACAACTCGCAAAAAATACTCTAAACAAATTGCTTTATTTTTCAAATATTATGCGAAGCTTGAAAATCAATTTTTGTTAATGTCTGGAGCCACCCCCCTACACACACCCACACCCACACACACACACACACACTTCCCTGGTATGGTCCCTGGCATATTTTTGCATAAAAAGTTTATGCAAACATTTTTACTCGGAAAACCCGCATAAATTATGGCGTTCAACACTTTTGCATTGCCTTCGGTTCTGTGTCCTAATAAACCGTATCGGCCAAATGGAAGTTGCCGAAGCTGGCCAAAGTAAGTGGCCCGTTTGCTGTTGCTTATTTTGCATGTCATTCGAGCTGAGAACTTGACTTGGCACCAGGATACTGGAATTTTAGTAACCGAGTGAAGGACTTTGGGAGTCCTGTTTTGTTTTTCGGGGGAGGGTTTTTTGTTTTTTTGTATTTTGTTGAAGGGACATAAATCTTTGAAATTTGTTGAATATTTTTTTGTGAGTAAAATTCTTGTATAGAAAATATTATTTTCACAATATTTATGGTTTTTCTATAGAGAACACATTTTTCTTTACAATGGCGTAAAAGTGTAAAGTAAGTATTGAAAGGATTAGCTGACTGCTGAAGTGGACTGTTGCACATGGAACTGCCTCTGACAGGACGTTCACACATGTATGGAAGCAGAAAAACTTTCAGAAGTTTTTCAGGTACTACGTTATGTGAAGGATAGTAAGTTGTTTGATAACCAAAAAATAGGGTCAGTGATTCTTTCACTAAAATAAAAACTTTTTATTGATTGAAAAGATGAAATGAAAATTGTTTAATTATGTTTGAGAGACATTGTCATAGTCTTCTCTTTCTGACAAACTAATAAAAGGCGTAGCCTCTACATAGCCGCCACTTCTCCCAGCTCACAAGCTAACTAAAACACATTCTCTACATTTGGTCCTTTGAGCCGGATGAACCAATTGAACATTTTTCGATCGGTATTCAATCTACCATGATAAAAAATAGCGAGATCAAACCCAGAAAAGGCTAAATAATATATATTTTTAAAGTTGATGAATGTTACTTATTTAAAAGCTGTACTAAAACTGAATAAATTTGTTAATGGTTAAAAAACGGACACGAAAATTGTTAAATTATGTTTGGAAGACGTTGTCTTGATCTTCTCTTACTGAAAATCTAATTAAGAAACTTAGCTGTCACCTTTCCTATCTCTCAAGCAGACCAAAACAACATTCTTTACATTTGGTCCTTTGAGACGGATGAACAAATTGAACAGTTTTATAAGCATTTTCTAAGTTAATGCATGAAAATTGCATTTAATAACATTTCTTGCAATACTTTAATACATTTTTGCTTAGCTGTTAGAATTTTGAATTGTAAAAAATTGAAGTTTTTCACTTAAATAGAAACAATAAGCTTTGTTTAACTTTATATTTACATATATTTCGTTTCCCCTTTCAGCATTTATGGTGTACCTTACAACTGCCTTTTGTAGTAACAAATTTTGCTATTGTTTACTTGGTTCATGGTACGTCGTTCCAGCCGCCTGAACTCTCATAGCTTCTTCCGTTTCCGGCAGGGTTTCGTTCGCCCCTTTTTCACTCACACACACACACACACAGTTTCCGCACAGGCGACCACTTGGCTGCAGGATGAGGCTACCACACCCTCTCCCCGTTCTCCCTTTGCCCATTCGAACACCTCGGGGCTAGCCCAGGTTCCCGCTTCTCACATTTGGTGTTTATTTTATTGTACATTTGCTCGCAGCACCGCTGAGCCGTGAATGGAGTGTGGCGTGTCATCATCAGCATCCCAATCACCATCATCACCATCATACTCGTACACACACACACACACACGCCCATACATATGAGAGGCTAAATTTACACGAGACTGTGCGACCGGAGAACAGCCATTTTTGGTGTTGATGCGATTCTTGTTGTTGCTTTTTGGTTGCTTTTTAACGTGTGCTTTTCATGTTATTTACTTAACAATTTACTGAATAATTTACAACACCTTTTGTATGTACCATGTATGTATGTAAAAACATTTGTATGTATTTACCTTATATTATATATGCAGTAACGAAAGGGAAATTAGTTTTTGATAGGAAATTTTGTAAAATTCTTAAAACATTAAAATTATTGTTTTTATTAGGGTAAAGAGATTACAGAACGAGAAGGCCAAGCTAACTTCGTCTGCGCCGAAGTTTTTATACCCTTGCAAATGCTGTTTTTGAAACGTCAAAGTTAAAGAACGCAGACATAACAATCAAAAATTTTTGTAACTATCATATTAAAAATCGCCGAGTTGAAGAAAGATAAAATTTAAAACAAAAAAGATTTTCTCACTAAGACTCATTTTCCGACCGATCGGTCCTATGGCAACCTAAAGAAATAGTCATCCGATTTCGACCAAATTTTGCGAATCTATTTAAAACTTTTAAATGAAAAGCATATAGAATTAGTAATCAGTGAGTTTAAGGACGCTAAGATTAGAAACAAACAAAATGTCTTACTAAGAACCATTTTCTACCGATCGGTCCTATGGCAGCTATAAGATATAGTCATCCGATCTTGACCAAAATTTACGAATCTGTTTAAAAGCATATAACATTAATAATGGCCGAGTTTAGGTACGCTAACATTGAAAACAAAAAAGTTTTTCTCACTAAGACCCATTTTCCGACCGATGGTGCTTATGGCAGCTATAAGATATAGTCATCCGATCCGGTCCGTTCCGACATTTTAGCGGCGTGCATTAAAAAGAGGACACTGTGCAAAATTTCAGCTTGATAGCTTGACTGGGAGACTAGTTTGCGTAGAAACAGACAGACGATCAGACAGACGGACAGACATACAGACGGACGGACAAAGCTCAATCGACTCAGCTCGTCGCCCTGATTAGAATATATATAGTTTATGTGGTCGAAAATGAATATTGCTATGCTTTGCAAACTTCTGTGAAAAATTATAATACCCTTTGCAAAGGTATAAAAATGGTGGCCGGTGTCGTGGGATTGATCCCACATCGCATATAAAAACCTTTACTACTAAGCTGTTTGAAATGATTATCACAGCTGTTTTGTCGCAAAATAATTTCGCAAACTCAAAATGCATTCTTGAAAAAGCACTTATTTACTACACAGAGGGTGTAAGATTATTTTTCGCATTTAAAATGCAATTTTCTCACTTGATTTGAGTTGATATTTGGGATGCCAGAATATCGATATTACACTATAGTAAGAGAGTCTCATTATAGAATTACGACAAGTGTAAAGGCAGCTTTACTCGAATCAGTTTACAAACAATTTCTGACTTCTGATCCGAACAGACATTTCCTGAGCTCATCTTTCTTGCGAAATTTACTGTCTAGTGAGATTGATTTAAATGCTTGCCTTTACAAAATGAATCTCCAACTATTCTCTAGAAAATCTTCCTTGTTAGTTATAACATATTCTATTTTCTTTCTCAATCAGTGTACAGCTAAGAAGATATTTTTTCAACCAACTATATTCTATAAGTAGAAATCACAAAGATGAGTGACGGCCATATAAGTGTCAGGAACATTTGAGGTTTAATTTTCGTTGTGGTCCTTAGAATATTACATGTATGTTGTATGTACTTGTGTAAAGTTGGGCTTGCAGACTTGGCACACACAAGTTATACATAGTGATTGGAAAGGTATCCAATTTTCTTACCTAGGTAAGTTACAAGGTAAATGTTAATAAATATACCTAGGTAAGGTAAAAGGTATCCGGAACTTCCAATACCTAGGTAAAGGTAAATGTACAAAAAAGGTACTTTCAATTAAATAGCATGGTTCATCAATTTATATTAGTAATAAATATTAACTGTACGGGCTTAAGTCCAAAAATAAGGTTTACAAATGGAACATTTCAATTTCATATGATGTTATATTTTTCAAATGATTCTCATATACCATCTCGATTTCATCCAATCTTCCATTACTGGCATCATAAAAGTCTTCAGAATCCTGTGTATTTGAACTCTCATTGACAACAGTTTCCAAACTTTTCGTAATTTCTTTAACAAGCCAATCTTTAAAATTTGTTGTTTTAATTTGGAATCCGCTTAAATTTGAAGCCTTTGCCTCGTTTGAAGAAAAGTTTTCAAACAAGGGAAATCGTTATAAACTCCTTTTTTAAGAGCATCTTTTAGTTGAGCACAAGTTGATTAGGAAAAATCCTAAATTACAACGGGATTTGCCTTCCAAAGTTGTGACTACTGCGTTAAAAATATGTATCATCTTGTAGCACTGGGCTAGAGCCGAATAAATAATTTTTAATTAAAGAACTGCTACTTATCTGAACTTCATCTGCTGCTACTGTGGAGCTGCTTACACCATTCCAAGTAAGATCGAACTGTACAACCGTTTGAATAATGTGTTTGGAAGAGCCTGTCTAGCATCTTTCGAAACAACTAAGTTTAAAATGTGTCTCACGCATCTAAAGTGCCTAGGAAAAATAATTTCAGCATCAGCTGAACTATCCCGAGCTATTACCTTTGAATCAGACCATTCTACAAACTCAGGCTTCACGAGTTTCCTTCAAAACTGTACACTTTAAATGCTTTTCAGAAGTTGGATATTTCTAAGTCAGTATTTGCTAAGAACTTCAGCTAACATAGTAGCAATTATTTCATGTGTGTGACGATGTAGATTGCTATCTATACCTAGATAGTGGCCAGTTATACCAAAGTAGCTTTTGTTATTGCAAATCCAGATATCGGCAGTCGTACTTATAAAAATGAGTATTTTGAAAAATACGTTCATTATTTTTCTTATATAGCCACGCTCCTATTTTCACTTGTGTAAAAATTATGCTGCTTTTCAGTACAAAATTTGTCTAAAAATCGCAAAATGTTTAAGAAAGTGTAAAAGGGAGCTCGGCTGTTAGTCCGCCTTCCTCTTATCTAGCATGGATAGTATAGTTTTAGAACAGGGAATGTTTACTAGATGTCCAGTTTAAGCCACAAGCAGGTCCCTGATTCTTTTCTTTTCAATATGGCAGAGCGTGACAGCATCTCGGCTATAGTGTAGTCGGAGCGAAAAAAATCACTTACGAAAAGTACCTAGTACCTAACCATTGATAAGGTAAATGAAAATTAAGACCTAGGTAAGGTAAAAGGTATACGAATTTGAAAATACCGCGGTAAGGCAAAAGGTACACAAAATATGTATCTAGGTATGTACCTAAACACTGGTTATACATACATGTGAGATCTAGAGTCTTTGGTTGAACTAAAAACACACAAACTAATAAAAAAAAGAATATGTTTATTCCTTAGGATCGAACATCCTTCAAAGATCCACCACCTCCAGTCTTAGTTCATTCGAGTCTTAAAAGCAACGATTTTTAAAATTTTAAATTTCGCAGAGTTTTGAAATTGATTTCAGGAACTCTGATATGCTACTTATATTTATCTGTTGTTTGAGTGAAGTTCAATTGTGCTGATTTAAAGCACTTTCCAAATTATGGTAATCAACATTTTAAGATATCTTAGTTCTTATTTGGAGTTTTGGGCACAATTTATGTGAGTCTTACGTGTAGCACTCAAATTAACCTATTCGTTCTAAATTCATTTTTATACAACGTTAAGAAAGCTTTGTTTTTGCTCAAAGGATACTCAATTTTTTTCATTTTAGTTTGAAAAATCTTATAAAATGGCAAATAATCTGAATAGATAGACCTTTGTCTTCTTCTAGCTTACCAAATTTGCCGTTTTTTGATATCATTGTGCTTTCAAAAGTTATGGTATAATATCGAAAAAAGTTGTCAAATTTTTTACTTTATTTGTTCTAACAAAATTTCTCGAAATTCATCAATATTGTTTAACTAGCGATTATCAGAATATCTCTTAAGCCAGAGAATCTGAGAAGAAAACGGAAAATTCATTTAAGTTCTGCGGCCACAAATGTGTAAGGAAAGTTTACTTTTTTCTCTGTGTACAAAAAGAAAATTGTATTCTGTGATATCTAAATCCAAACCCAAATCATTTAAAGAGTAAAATTGACAGAAGAAAATTGATTTCTAAATGGTTTATAAGTGATTAGCTGGAAATATATTTTATCAAATCATATATAATATTAAACTTAAGTAAACTTTTTCAAAATATAAACAAACTCAAAGGTTTTGCACCGAGTGCAAAGAATATACATATATATGTATTCAGACAGCGTTTAAGCAAATAACTACCGCATAAATGTAGCAGAGGGGAATAAACCACAAATGGCTTGGCATCGGCACACAACCAGTTGACTTTGGCTGCCGTTTGCATTAGTTTCAATTTCAATGGCAAACCCGTTCAATGAATTCATTAAATGCAGTTTACAGTTTGACAAACTTTGATACAAAAAAACACTCATCACTCATTCATATTTAAATAGTTTAAAAACCGGTTGCTACTCGTGTCACACACCAGCCAATCAGCTATAAATATTTATCGCTCTCTAGTTTGAAATGCAATTGAACATTTAGTATGTCTCGACTACAGTTCGGTGTTGCACTATTGCTTCTATGCTATATCAAAATCGGGCAGTTAAAGACGTTTGGCATCGATGAACTGCCCACTTATCCATACTGCGGATTTTGGGTTATTGGAACAGCCTATGCGTCCGGTGGTCAAGACACCAATATCTAAGGAATTCACGTTTACCACTTTACTGGAGTACACAGACTTAAATGGCACAAAGATACGTGCCTGTGGATCGTCATACATTGCCAAGCGTTGGCTACTAACGGCCGCACATTGTGCCCATGAGCATTTTCTCGGAAAGGATTACAAGCTGACGGGAGCTCGTCTGCGGGAATGGAATCTGACGAGTGAACACGATTGTAAAAACCCAGAAACTAAAAAGAAAGCATGTATGCATCCCGCCATACCAGTGACCATCGATCGCATTCTGATGCATCCGGAATTCGATACTTCAAATTTCACAAATGATATTGCCCTGCTGCGTCTGGCGAATCCAGTGGATTGGCAAAAGGAGCCCTACCTAGCGCCTGTGTGTTTGCCTCTGACCCCCAGCGACATGACTAATAACGATAAGCTTGTGGGGCGAAAGGTTACTGTGACCGGTTGGGGACGCACCGAAGTAATTGCTGATTTGTCACCAATCAAACAAAAGGCGGAATTGCGTATAATCTCGTTGGAGGAATGTCAAAAGACATATGAAAGGCAACACTTTTTGGTGGGTGAAACACAACTCTGTACCACGAGCAGCGTTGAACATCGCTATTCGGATGCATGTGAAGGTGATTCGGGTGGGCCACTCACTGAGGAGAAACCGATTGAACAGTACATGGTACACTATCAGTTGGGAGTTGTGTCGTATGGCAAAAAGACTTGCGGTGTATATAATTTTCCTGCAATATTCACAAGGGTCAGTAGCTATATGGATTGGATAAACCGGACTATAAGTGAAAATAAGGATTGAAATGGTTTAAAAAAAGATTTTTTATACATACAGCAATGAAAATGTTAAACCGGGCTAACTTAAAAGTTGACTATTTACAAAATATAAAGGACAACCCTCGTTTTCTGATTGATTTTGTTTTAATGTTTATTTTTTATCAATTAGCACTAAAAGGCTGTCTGAGTTAAGTTTCGAATAGTTTATATTTAAAATTTCAAGTACTTAAATAAATTCTTTATATACTTAAAACAAGAGGAAGTTATTCCATTTGAGTACACAATTTCTTGAACTGAGTACGACATATAAGTGATAATACGAAGACATTAAAATAAGCCTGAATTGTTATACCCTTGTAGAGGCCCTCTACTAGAGGGTATATTCAAATTGTCCAGATGTTTGTAACGCATAGAAGGAAGCGTCGCCGACCACATAAAGTATACATATTCTTGATCAGCATGAAGAGCTAAGTTGATATAGCCATGTCCGTCTGTTTTTATGCCATCTCCTCTCCTGTAAAGGTGCAAATACACTGCACTTTTGCCGGAATCGGCCGGATCGGTTGTCTATTGCATATAGCTGCCATAGGAACGATCCGTCGTAAAACTAGTCTTAGTAAGAAAAACTTTTTATTTTCAACTCAAACGACCCCAATCCTCGTATTTCTAAGTTTTCTATGCTTTTATATAATTCCACCTAGTTTGATGAAAATCGGCCAACTGTATGGTATAGCTGCCATACAAAAGTGAGGTCTGAAAAAAAGTCTTAGTAGGAAAAACTTTTTTGTTTTTAATGCTATCGCTCCTAAACTTGTCACTGATCAATATCATATGCTACCACACAATTCAGAAAAATATGATACAAATCGGATGACTATAGCATATAGCTGCCATAGGAACCATCGGTCGAAAAAGTAGTTTTAGTTAAAGAAACTTTTTTGTCTTCAACGCAAACGTGTCCAAACCTCGTATTTATAAGTTTTCTATGCTCTTCCATAATTTCACCATGTTTTATGAAAATCGGACAGCTATATGGTATAGCTCCCAAACAATATTTAGTTCGGAAAAAAGTCTTAGTAGGAAAAACTTTTTTTTCAATGCTATAGCTCCCAAACTTGTTACTGATCACTAATATACGATACCACACGATGCACAGTGGGCGATTCGGGCTCGCTAGCGGCATTTAATTCAAATTTTCAAATTTGAAAAAGCGTTGATTTTTTTTTACAAATCGATAACAGATACTTTGATTAGATTTTTGGAGCTTTTTTAAAAGCTCTCCGATCAGCTGATCATCAGCTGTGAGCTGTCAAACACAGCATATGCTGCAGCAAGCGCTTTACAAAATTTTTTCTTTGTTGTGCGCATTCACTTCGAGTCTCTGGGAAATTTGGAATCTTTACTTATTGTATTACAAGTTTGGTTTTTTATAATCTTCAAGGTATGTATTACATAGAAAATCAGTGTTTGTGACCGGTCTATAAGTGTGTTGCTTATAAAACGTAATGGTAATAAAGTGTATTAACAGCGAGTCAACAGTAGCGTACACCTGTCTTTCGTGGAGTAGAACTATACTTGA
Organism: Lordiphosa magnipectinata; assembly: GCA_037044535.1. Classification (NCBI taxonomy): domain Eukaryota; kingdom Metazoa; phylum Arthropoda; class Insecta; order Diptera; family Drosophilidae; genus Lordiphosa; species Lordiphosa magnipectinata. The sequence goes on from JBAMBO010003380.1 coordinate 198,717, forward strand.
TTCACCTGGATTCAGTCTAATTCTTATTTTATCTGGAAGTTGGAATCATTGTGCGTCCAAAATGTCCAATATGAATTGCTACTACCTGCTACCCTTCCTACTACGGCACTTTTTAGGCGCAGTGTCAGTCGAAAAACGGACACTTTTCTTAGTATGGCATGAAGAAGCGATCCCAACCAAGAAGTTCCTCACCATGGAAAACTTTGTATTTGATACTGTTCTGAAAGGCGTTAACTATACTCAGGAGGAGAAATGCGAGATTGGCAAAAAGCTGCGAAATTTCACTAGCAGGCTTGTCGTAAAGTGGAAAAATTGTCGAAGAAATAAGTTGTTTTTTGAAAATGACAACAAGGAATGGCTAGATACGCCGATAGTATTGATAGATAGATCAGCTTCCGAAAATGTTGGACGTCCACAAAAAGATATTTCGGAGTGTTGCAAGAAAACGCAAGTCAACAAATTGTCAGGCCTTACTGAAGAAGTCACGTCAGATGCATTGTTGGTGGCTGCAAGCTGCAGCTTGTATAAAGCTGGAAAGCGCAGTGCTTCAAAGGTGGTGTCAATGCTAAATGCCGACGAAGAGTTTAGCGGTAAGATTATGAAAACTATGAATACTCCACGCTGTGGTAGCCGCTGGCTACCTTCAAAATTTTCTGATGAAAAAGCACTGGCGTTATTTGTAGATGTTGGACATACCAAGTATACATGGAATTTGTCAAAAAGAGCTGCTAAAGGCCAAAACGCCGATATATATCCATGCTACGATAAACTGCGCGGTGCGAAAAAAAAATGCTATCCTAGTGGCATCACGGTCACTGATCAGTTCGCTGAAGTATCTCTACAAAGCTTAGTGGACCATACTATTGCTAGAATTATTGAAGCACACCCAGAGAGTTTTCAGCACCAAATTGATAATAATAATTACACCCAGTTAACTGCTACCTACAAATGGGGCTGTGATGGCAGCAGTGGTCATTCTACATATAGGCAAAAATTTGATGACTTTGATGGAGACATGATAGATCAATATTTATTTTCAATTTGTATGGTGCCATTGATAGTGCAGAAAGGACCGACAGTTTTATGGAAAAACAATCGACCTTCTTCTACTCGATATTGTCGACCAATCAAGATACTTTGCGAGAAAGAAACGGCAGACTTGACTCGTAGAGAAATTGAAAACATAAAAAGCCAAATCTTAAATATTGTACCAACATTAGTGAGTACCTTTAGAATTGATCACCAATTTCATATGACCATGCTTGATGGTAAAACGTTCAGTGTCATATCGGAATCCTCTTCGCAAACATGCGGAATCTGTAGCGCAACTCCTAAAAATATGAACAATCTAAATTTGGTGAAGAGCTTTTCTATTAATGAAAACCTATTTGAATATGGCTTATCAAGTCTCCACGCCTGGATTAGGTTTTTCGAGTGTGTTTTGCACATTGCATATAGAATTCCTATACAAAAGTGGCAAGCTCGTGGTGCTGATAAGGATGTTGTTGAACAACATAAAAGAAGTATTCAGCAGAAGCTAAGAGAAGAAATGCATTTGTTGGTGGATATACCAATGGCTGGTACTGGCAGTACGAACTACGGAAACACTGCAAGGAGGTTTTTCCAACAGCCAAATTTGGCTGCTCATATAACAGGAGTAAGCTATGATTTAATATATAGATTCAGCGTAGTCTTACGAGCATTGGCTTGTGGACACGATATAAATACGGAGGCATTCGGGTCTTACGCATTGGAAACTGCCGAAATTTTTGTTGAAGCATACCCCTGGTTTTATATGCCATCGTCAATTCACAGAGTTTTAATTCATGGAGCAGACATTATAGATAATTTTTCTCTTCCGATTGGTATGATGTCCGAGGAAGCTCTTGAAGCCAGTAACAAGGACTTTCGAAACATACGCGAGAGCAACTCCAGAAAAAATTCTCGAAAAAATACTATGGAAGATGTCATAAATGCATTGTTAGTTTCATCCGACCCTTTGATATCTTCATTGTCAAATGGATCTTCGATATCGTGTGCAAAAAATATTATTATGGACGAGGATGTGAAGAGCTTGCTTTCAATGAAGCATATGGATATGCCTGATTCTGAAGATTCCGATTCGGAATAATATATTTTTTATCGTTTTCAATAATATATTGATTTACCAAATTTGTTTAATGAAGTTTAAAAAAAAAATTAAAATTAAAAATTTTTTTTTTAAAAATACAAAAATAAAAAAAAAATTAAAAAAAAAATTGTTTGCAAAAAATTCTTTGATTTTTTTCTGAGCAGTGAAAAAAAACCGACTGAAGATATCTGTTTTCGTTTGGAAGTTATTAATTAAATGCCGCTAGCGAGGCCCAATCGCCCACTGTGCGATGCTGCCAAGTTGTATCCAAATCGGTTTTCTATTGTATCTATATATATATATATATATATAGAATATATATATATTCTATATATTCTCCCAAATTTGTTACTGATCACTATCATACGAATCCACACGATGCTGCCAAGTTTTATCCAAATCGGTTGGCTATAGCATATAGCTGCCATAGGAACGATCGGTCGAAAAAGTAGTTCTAGTGAGAAAAACTTTTTTGCTTTCAATGTTAGCGGCTTTATACTTAATAATAATGAATATTATCGGTAGCCACACAATTTTGGGGAGTTTGGTCAAAATCGTTTGAATATATCGTATAGCAGCCTTGTAACAAACTGGCAAGCAAATGGTCAAAGAAGCCCTGTAGTTCTGCTGGTGTCAAGTCACTACCCGGTCTAAAGACCTGATGCATCACTGAGCGTAAGTCATGTTACATATCACATTAACGACAGCTTATGCAACGTCGCTAATTTGACGTTCGATTTTTTTGACCATATTAATTTTATTTAATAGAGGGAGCCCCAGATAGCCAAATTTAATAAAAAGCAAATTATTAATTACCAAAATTATTAATCAAATTAAAAAAATATTAAAATAAATATAAATATTGATAAATTAAATATTATTTAGAGCGAGAATATGGTTGTACCAGCCCCCAAAAATTTAGGAAGGTGAACAACACCAGCAAGGACGAGGAAGACATCTGTAAGACATGTCAGGATATGGAGGGGTTGAAGATCTTCTTCAAAGGTAATTTAATATATATTTTTTTATTTATCTGATTCATTTTGTATTAATATCGATTCTTATATATTTTTATAGAAATAATGGAAAAGAAAATGGCCATAATATCAGCGCAAAATCAAGTGGTATTGGAAGAAGTTGCCAAACAGAAGGTGCTAATTCAGCAGTTGCTGCGTGTCTATGATTCTGACAAACAGTCGCTGAAAGAGAAGTTTCCCATTACGAGAGAGGAAGACTTGATTAATTTTTGATTCATAGAAATTGAATTAAATGGCAAAAAGAATTATGTAAGCACAAATGATCCCTCACAAAACACCTCGACAAACGAAATTACAAAAATGTATTTATTTCAGGTTCAATTTATGCGTCAAATCCTTAGACCGGTAGGAGTGGTCAAAAATTTAAAAGACATTGTGAACGATGACGTCACAATGCAATATAATGTGAATGGGGTGTCGGGAAAAGATTCCCTTAAAACCCTGTCACATTTTTATAATGCCTTGATTGGTCGGTAACACTTTTAACTTAAAAGATTTTTAGTAAATGCTAAAATTAACTTAAACCTTTTTGTTTCAGAGTTCATTCCTACAGGTGTTGATGTTGGCTCAACAGAAGACCAGCTTCGTAGGGCCATCCAGCTTCAAAAAAAGCGAGTAATTAAAAAGAATAGTATAAGCAACAAAATAAAGAATAAGTAACAATACTTTGATTGAAAGAATTTATGAAAATTTCGAATTTAATATGAGATATGAAATTAAGCTGTTTTCTGTTCAAAATATATATTATACACTGCTCGCCACTTGAATAGGACACCTCTAAAGTCGATTTTCTATAGTTAATTGCTGCTAAACCAAGCCATCTAGGAAAATAATTTTTGTTTTCTTATAAAGTTTATTTAAATGTAGTAATTAGACGAAAATTACAAAATTATTAAAATGTTGTAAGTATACAAAAAACATTGTTAACCAATAAGTAACAAATTTTGGAGTCTTCATTTTGCACCACTTGAATAGGACACTTTATTTAAAAACCATTTAAGAATATTTCAATCCTTTTCAAATAACAATATTACTTAAATAAAAAATTACTAACATGTTTTTAAACCAAAAAAAGTTTTTTAATAGTGTGTTGAGCCTCCTTTTTTCTCCAAAACCTCACACATTCGGTCTGGAAGGGATGCATACAATTTTCCCAAATAATTCAACGATATTGAGCCCCATGCTAATTTGATAGCTGCAATTAGTTCGGGAACGCTCGAATATTGCTGACCTGATCCATATACTTCACGTGTTAGCCATCCCCACACATTCTCAATGATATTCAAGTCCGGTGAATAGGTTGGCCAGTTTAATAACTCCACGTTTTGGCTCGCTATATACGACTTAACAATCCGGGCCGTATGTATAGGGGCATTATCATGTTGATAAATCCATTTTAGATTTGCAAAAAGAGTTTGGAAGTGTGGAAAGGCTTCTTTCAATATACCATTATAACACAACGCATTCATGGTGGTTGGAATAAATTTAAGCTCACAGGTGCCATAATAGGAAATGGCCCCCCATACCATAATACCTCCAGCACTGCTGTGCAACTTATCAAGATGGTGTGGTTCTTTTCGAAGATCATGAAAATAGTATCTGTAGCCATCGGGGCCCTCCAAATTAAACTTTTTTTCGTCCGAAAAGACAACACGTTGCCACTCCGAAGTCCAGGTGACATGTGCGCGCGCGAAATCAAGGCGTTGTAACTTCCGAGCCGGGTTAAAAGGTGGCTTCTTCTTGATTTTTAGTCTATTCAGGAGTGTAACATTATTAATAACACGACGCATGGTTGTCAAACTTGCTTTAACGTTGCATTTTTCCCTTATCTTGGCCAAAGAGACGTGCGAATTGGAAGCTTCTCTTAATATAAGTCGCTTGTCCGCGATGGTAAGCACACTGTGGGTGCGGCCTTTCATGTTTTTACCATAATTAGCCTCATTATTTAAAAAATTTGTTATGGCGTGACGGCTCCTGTCGACTTTTTTTGCTATTTTGGCAATAGAAAGGCCAGAATCCTTGTAAGCTTGGATTTTTCCTTTCTCCGACTCAGATAATGAAGTGCCACTCCCCATTTTAATTTTTTTAAATTTTATATACACTTCAATTAAAGCAAAAAGTTTAAGTTAACCAAAATTTGTGTGCACGTGGAAACGATACCGACCAAATAAAATGCATGTTCTATTCAAGTGGCGCCAAAAATTCCATTGAATTTTTGCGAATGCTCACATGAAGTGCAAGCAACTTTATAACGGTTCTATTCCAAAACTTGGAATATACCAGAAAGAGCGAAGAATGCTTGCACAAAGATAATATGCAAAAAATACCGTTATTCTACCATTTCGTTTTCGAGTTACGAGCAGTTTTAAAGAGAGCATACACGGTGTCCTATTCAAGTGGCGAGCAGTGTAATGTTATTATTTGTCATCTTTATCTGCAATTTTGTATTATTGAATTCATTCCACCAAAATCACTAAAGATTTTTGAATAGCGAAGTGGCTAACGATCTAGTTCCAGGGAAATCATTAACGACTCAGCACTAGCTAAAACACTAACGATTCTCTAGGTTCTTTGGACTATCGAAGTCGCTAACGATTTTGCACCAGCGATGTCGCTAGCAACTTTCCACCAGCGAAGTCGCTAACGATTTTGCACCAGCGAATCGTTAGCCCCTCGCACACGTCACCTCGTTAACGACTGGTGATGCAGCGTCGTACACCGTACCGACGTTTTGCGGACATTGCCATATAAAATTCGTAAGGCAAATAACATGGCTGATGGCTAGGCTGGTAGCTGGTGCTCACTGCCAAGAGTTAGCGAATTCGTTAATGCCGCACCGGTGCAGCGGTACTACAGGGAATGGGGCTATCTATTGCTAAGTTAGGGAAATAACTCAGCTAAGAATTTTCGACGAAAATCATTAAAAACCTTAATTTATATAAATTATACAAGCTGCAAGGGTATATAAACTTCGGTCGAGCCAAAGTTAGCTTTCCTCTATTTTTGTTATATTCTTTTTAAGAACTTGTCAATATTGATTTGAATAATGTATGTACTCAAATGAAGAATTTTCTGTACAATTTTGTTTGAAGAGTAAATCTTCATTTTTAATATCCCAACACGGTCTAAGATCAATTATTTCAGGTCTAAAAAGTAGCATTTTGTACTTTAATCAAGAAGTTTTGTATTTCTGACATTGATTTTATACCCTTTACTCGTAATAAAAAAAATGAGTATACCAAAGTTGTTCTTATGTATGTAACAGGCAGAATTAAACATATCCGACAAAATAAAGTATATATATTCTTGCTCAGCATCAACAGCGAAGACGATATAGCCATGTCTGTATGAACACCTAAATCTCAGACACAAGAAGAGCTAAACTACACCGTATTATGTACATTTATATGAACACAATTCCACCTTTAGTTGCGAGCATCCACTAAAATCTGCCAACTCTTACTCCATTGAACTAGTTACATTCAGGTTAGGTTCGCCTAAAAAACACCATACCAACAACACCTAAAAACAAAGACACAACACAAAATATCACAAACTTTCTTTATTTTCTAAAATTTACATTTTGCCATTTAAAAACATTAATTGTTCTATATATTTATAGCTGTTTTTGTTAATAAAAGAGCACATTGTGCGGTGGCACCGAAGCAATAAAATGAATGAAAAAAATCTCACTTTTTTTGGGGAGTTCGGTCAAAATCGGATGAATATATGGTATAGCTGCCATATAATTGGGGCTATCTATTGCTGAGTTTCGGAAATAACTCAGCTTTTGCGGGCCTTGCCAAAATTCCAGGGATGTAAAAAAAAATTTTTGAGCCTGTATTTAGCGTTGATAATTCTAAATTCGCTCAGAGCAATTAAGATTCTTTCCCATAAATATTCCATTATTTTTTTAAATTTTAATTTATGCTAAATTTATGCTTGTAAGTAAATGCGGCACCCAACTCAACTTCAAAGCGCTTCTTTGATATTGATGAGACTGAAATGTCTTTTTTTTTAACGAATGTACAACGCAAACAACACCAAAAACTTGTCAAGTTTGAAACGTTGGAAATAAAACTGGACAACAGCCCCGCCCCTTGTGCCTAAAAACGCACAACCACAACAAAGAAGGTTACCCTTTTGGATCCACTTGTGACGTCTGTCAGGTTAGTACACCTGTAAATATTTGGCAACCCACAGGAAATTGTATGTTTGCTTTTGGCTGGCAGTGGCAAAGCAAATTAAAACCAGAAAAGGCGACAGAGAATATGCCACAAGCTTCAGGCATATTGCCTTTTCAGCGCTGACGGCGTGTAAATGAGAAAATTCATTATTTAACATTAATTAAGGCTTATTATGCACATTATCAACACAGAGAAACAGACTCACAACACACTTACGCAGCACACTCACATATGCTAACCGCATTAAATGTCAGTCAGCGTCACCTGTAAAGGTAAACACAAGTCAGAGACTGTTTCTGTTTGTGTGTGTGTGTGTGTGTGTGGACAACCACTATCAGGCACATAAGCTGATACTTTTACTTCCACCTCTCAGCACAAACCCTTAAAAACAGAAACCTGTTCATAATTCTACTCCCACTAAGCAAAGAGAAGGCAGGCAAAACACAAATAGGAAATGTATAGCAGCAGCAGCAACAACCACAACACTAGTAAACAAAACTAACTAAATGGAGCCAGAAAAAGTTATCTCTTTTATTTGCTCTTGAATAGTTAACAAAATTGATTAATTTTAGAAAATCTGAAGCACGAGAAGCTAATTTCGTCTGCACCGAAGTATTTATAGAAGTGCAAATGCGGTTTTTAAAATATCAGAGTTTAAGAACGCCTGGATTAAAATCACACATTTTTCTAACCTAAACCCATTTTCCGACGGATGGTCATCTGAGTTCGACGGAATTTGGCGAACCTTTTTGAAAGCACTTCAAATTAACAATCGCATCATATCGATAAAATTGAAAACAAAGAAGTTCTTCTTACTAAGACGCATTTTCCGACCCATTGGTCCTATAGCAGTTGTAAGATATAGTCTTCCGATTTCGACCAAATGTAGCAAATCTGTTTAAAAGCATGTATTATTAGTATTGGCCGAGTTTGGGGATGTTAACATTGAAAACAAAAAAGTTTTTCTCACTAGAACGCATTTTCCGACCGTTCTGTCCTATGGCAGCTGTAAGATATAGTCAGACGATTTTGACCATATTTTGCAAATCTGTGTAAAAGCATATAATATTGATAATGACTGAGTTTAAGGACACTAACATTGAAAACAAAAAAGTTTTTCTCACTAAGACTCATTTTCCGACCGATCATTTCTATGGCAGCTACAAGAAGTAGTCATCCGATCTGTTCGGTTCTGACATATAAGCAGCGTTCAGTAAAAAGAAGACTTTGTGCAAAGTTTCAGCCAGATAGCTTTGAAACTAAGAGACTAGTTTGCGTAGAAACGGAGAGACAGACAGAAGGAGAAAGCTTAATCGACTCAGCTCGTCGCCCTGATAAAGAATATATATATATAGTTTATAATACCCTTTGCAAGGGTATAATAATATACATAATCAACTATATTTCAAGTATCGTGAACTGAGAGAGCCCCATTCCATGATTGCAAACAACTGATGCTAAAAACTTTGGATGCAGTAATATAGCATAAATGTCACTTGTCAAATAGCCGTAAAGTTGGATTGGATGCATTCAATGGTTCTCGAAATCGAGTGCGTTCAATTCGTGTACCAAAACAATTGCGACATAAAGCAAAACACCACGAACTTAAACTATTTGGACTACAACGGAAATAACTAAATATTTTCGTATAAACGATTGTGTTTCAAACTTTAACTGCTTTAATTTCTATGTAAAGTGACACTTAAATGATTGGTTACTAGATTAGATGTGGTCGGGCGTGGCGTACCAGTTGTATGTGTGGCTGCTGGTGCGGGGGAGGGTTGTGGGTTTGATCCCGCCTCGGACCATCTAATAGAAAAAGTTTTTTCTTTCCTTAAAAAAAAAGCTTTTACACACCCGATCACCTTCACCAGCTACTGGCGCCAGCTGTGAAGTAACTAGCCATGAAAAAGCAAAAATTCTCTAACTATTGCCGTTCGGATTCGGCGTTAAGCTGTAGGTCCCTTTCTCTTGTGCGAAAAATTATAAGCACACACGCCAAGAGATTGAGAGAAGCTTGGTCCCTGGCCCTCATGGAGGTGCTGTTTGAGCCAATTTTACTTTTACTAGATTAGATGGCGAAAGTAAAGCGAATTTCAATTCAATTTCAAAAAATCCAAGTAAATTTGAGCAGTCAGTTCCAAATGGCTTTAATTCACTAACCGTTGATATACTTTTCACTTGACAAACAAAGTTAAGCATTTTAAATTTAAAATGCAAACAAAATCTATAGCCATTTACCGTTTTTTGTCTCAGTTATTTGGCAGTGTGTTCAGAATGAGTAGAACCCATGGGAACTATGACAGATTTCTCTGAACATATATCTGAACTGTTCTCTAGCAGGAAAACTATTTAAAAGTTTGAATATCATAAAGTGGGCTTACAAATAAGCCTTGTTTATGGAAAGTCTAAGGGCGCGCGCACACATGTGGCTGAAAGCTGAAATGACTGCAGAGCTTATGGCTGATCTTGACAAATAACCACGGTCCCTGCATGCTAGTGTGCACAACAAGCACTGGTTCAGTTATAAGTTCAGCTTTGCGGAATCAATCCAGCATGCTTAAATATTATGGATAGCCGTCAGTTCATCTTTCAGCTGCATGTGTGCGTGCACCCTAAGTCTTTAACAAAAAAACAGAGAGCCTCTAGAGAGTTAAGTCTAAAAATGGGAAGAATTGAACACGAATGAAGTACTTCCAAAACAACTCATCAAATAACTTAACCACAAGCACAACAAGGTGATTATCGGTTTTATCTTAACTGTATGCCAGTCTTTATTTCCTTTAGTTGGTATATGATTCTGCCGTTAGCTTACTTCCTTCTTAGTTCCGTAAGCCCTATACGGACATCCGACGTTCGTAATTTAGCTTACTTCGTCAAATGTTTCGTCACTGTGGAACGTAAGAGTAGTGTGACCAGAATTAAGAAAAAATTATGCAGAAAATTTAAGTTTATGATATTTTTAGTTTAACTGGCGGCGGGTCACACTGCTCGATCAACTGTATTTTGTTTTGAAAGATTAAGGCTGATCTCGACAAATAACCACGCTCCGTGCATGCTAGTGTGCACAAATAGAACGGCTTCCTGACGAGCTGCAATATCATAATCAGTCGTCAGATGCCAAGACGTTTTTTTGTAAAAGCTCGGCCACTTCTCCCATGCCTTGTTCACAAAATTTAAGTCCGAATGGGAAAGATCCCATGGCCCCCAATTGGGCCTGCTCAGAATGGAGCAGCAACTACAACAACACCTGTATGCTGCCCATCTCAGTGATGCCACTGATTCACCCGGGTCAGAATGCCGTCCACCACCACCTAAGGCAACTAGCCTAAATTCACATATTTTTGAATTCACATACGTATTTGCCCGGTGCCTCCACTGCGTGGTTGTCCACCTAGTACTAAGTTAGTTTTATTATAGCCGCACATCTGCGATTACGCCATGTGCAGATCCCGTGAGGCATTTGAGCTCTGTCGGGACTAGCAGACATTCGTGTTTGGATCGCCCGACGACAATAAATGAAAATTCTGCGTGTGTCACCCCTGTGTAAGCCCAGTGGTCCGATGGCCGCCCAGTGGGTGAAAACTCGCAATTAACTCGAAAAAAGGGAAAGATCGCAAATGACATACCGCTCTTTCAACGCCAAAATGAAAGAAAATTTCCTTCATGCGAAAAAATTTCCAAACGACTCTTTGCTTTTTGCTTTTCTGCCATGGTTTTTATATTATTTTTTCAAAAATCACCTTAACTAAAAACACTCCATCTGATCGATGCAGATAGAAGCAGAGTGACTTAACATGGTGCATTCTCAATGCTGCTTCAGCTGCTCAAAGCACAATAAGGCCCACAGACAATTCAAAATGGTCTCCACAAATGTGCTGTTAAGCATAACATTGACTGTTAAGGGTGACATTCAAATTCTTATCTCCGAACTTGCAAAAAGTTCAAGTGGCGAAGTTATAACTTCTGCTTCTTCTGCCCTCAATTTTTGTATGAAACTTCTCGTTGCTTCGAATGTCCGTGTGGGGTTTTAAACAGAAAACGGCCACGCCTAAGCAGACGTTATCCATTAGACATTTGGAACTACGGAGCTCTTTTATCTTCTAAATGGGTAGATCAATAACATAAAAAATTAAAAAAAAATTTAATATTTTTGGCTTTATACAGCCGAAATGACTAAAATTTAGATCGAGATCTAAATGATTTACAAGATCTGTTAGTTTGTCTAAAAACCAATTATTTTGGAGAACTTGGTTTTTATATTTAATTAGATTGGAACATCTAGATTGAATTAGATGATCAATCCCCCATATTGAGTTTAAGGTGAGCATAGATGAACTCTGTAAAAATTCTACAAAACTTGACTTTATTTAGTAAAAGAAATAATTAAAAAGAAAACCGAATTTCTAAATCTTCCAAAAAGCTATTTACGCCACTGCTTCAATTGACTAGAAATACTTCCAATATTGTGACGAAGCTACTGCCCTCTGTGCAACATTCTTCTAATATTGAATTTCACTTTGATACCATAAGTCTTAGTTCTATTAGAAGCTACATTTCAAATTTTAACTGGTCGTCGCTACTCTCGCATGCTTATTTGGAGACGTGTTATGATTGCTTTATTAATGCTGTTCTGAATATCGTCAATGAAAATGCTCAGAAAAAGAAGCATGGCACGTACAAACTTCCTTGGGCAAAAAAAATTGAAAAATCTTTGTATTAAGTTTTACACGAAGCAATGATCCCGCAGATGGCGAAAAATATTGTCTGCATAAACGTGAGTTCAAGTTTTTATTTATTTTATTTATTTATTTTGAAATACCATCCTAACGCTACAAGTTAAAAAAAAAAAACTTATATATTATTGCGTTAGTCACAAGGGCAAAGTAACATTTAAATTTGTGTTGATTTTACTAACTACCTAGAAACAGATTCGTGATACAATAATGACATGAAATTAGACTTAGATGTAATCTTAAGTAACTGAATTATTTAAATTAATAGTAATTATTACTTTTTTTTTTTTTTTTGTTATGTTTCTTGTTATCTATTGTGAGATTCTAAAATCAATTGAAACTGCGTGGCGTTGTTTATTGTTTTCAAACTATGTGGTAGTTGATTCCAACTGCGAACAGCAAAAATGAAGAAATGTTTTTTCCGAGCTGGATAGCTTTTATCGTAAGCACACTAAGTTGCACGTCCTTCATTTCAAAAAGATACGACGGCTCATTTGTGTATACAATCTTATGAAGAAGTGTTAATGCTCTTAGTCTTATCCAAGATTGTAATGGAAGGTTAAATATTTTTATTGAAACGTCTGATATCCGGTCAAAGCGAGTACGATATATCTTGCGGTATTATTAAATGCCACTTGCATTTTGTGTTGGCTTCTAGCGTCAGAAATACCAATAACCTCAATGCCATAAAATAGTCTTGAAGTTAAATATGTCTCAGCAATTAATAGTCTCAGCTTGGTTGGTGTAAAGCAGAGATGGGCGCGTCGCGACGTTCTAATGCACACGAGGCAGCGCGCTGCCTGCGTGTGCATAGGACTCTGCCGCGGCCGACTGCACAAAATCACACGTACGCTATAAGCATTGAAAGCTATTTATAGAACACGAATGGGGCGCACGCAAATTGTGCTTGTATGCGTGTGAAAAGTGTGTCGATATGTGTGCATGCCCATCTCTGGTGTAAAGTCTTTAGTCAGATACAGTTGCCTGAGAAGTCCATACAATTTTCCTACAGATCCGGTGACATGATCACTCCAAGTTAATGTTTGATTAAAAGTAAATCCTAGGTTGCTCGCTCGCTCTTAAATTGTTAATTTTCAATGATGGCAATCCTACGGTGCTAACAACCTTGCTGCTTATAACTATACACTTGGACTTAACTGGATTTAGGCCAAGGCCATTCTAATTTGCCCAGTCATTAACTTTACATAGATCTCTATTACATATTTGAACACATTCATTAAACTGCGACATGGGACGAGAAACATACAGTTGAACATCATCTGCATACATATGAACTTCACAGTTAGGCAAAACTAATGGCAGGACATTGACATAAACAGAAAATAGTAAGGGCCAGAGAATCGATCCCTGGGGTACACCACGTTTTAGGGTCAATAGCGATGGGGAAGCCGTACTTGTAGATTGTAGCAGGTCAACAGCGGTGTTTGAGAACATATACATTCGATTTAGTTTAGTGCATAATACATCGTGGTTAACTGTGTCGAATGCTTTACTGTAATCTAGTTGTGTCAATAATGTTATATTTCCATTGTCAATTTGTTTTCGAATGTCTTCCGTTATTTTGAGAATTGCTGTGGTGCAACTTCTTTTGTTTCTAAAACCTGACTGATTGTTATTGAAAAGATTATTTGAAGGCATGAATTCGTTAATTCGTTCAGATCAGATGTTTAAATATTTTATTATTTTATTATATTATTTTAAATAAAATTTTATACTTGCAGTATAATCCGAACGTCGAAAATCGATTAAAAACTAATCCAAAGTCATTTTGAAGTTTTATAAACTTGAAAAGGTCTACATCTTCCATTCCATCGAGTATGAGCTTTGGTTCACTGTCATCAAATACGTATGATGGAATAGTGAATTTGTTTGCTGCTTTACTAATCGCCTATTTTAAGCCAAAGAGTGCCTGGGACGACCAATTTACTCTTGATTCCATTACTTCGATTCGGAAGATGACGGTTACCCATCTAACAGTATTTAGCAATATTTGCATTTCTGCATTTGAAAATCGTTGTCAAGTCGATGTAATCTACACAGACTTCTCTAAAGAATTTGACTAAGTTTGGCATAATGACCTTTTATCTAAGCTTTCTAAGCTTGGCTTTCATTCTTTCATTCTCAATTGGATTGAATCTTATCTTGATGGCCAATCGTATCAAGTCCTCATTAATGGCAAACGTTCTAGTCCCTACGTAGCAACATTTGGCCCCCCTCAAAGGAGTGTACTGGGTCCGTTGCTATTAACGCTCTTAATTAATGACATCGGTTGCCTAATTAATTCGCATTATCTAATGTATGCTGATGATTTGAAAATTTTTAGATCCATTAAAAGCCTTAAGCTTTCTTTACACTTGTCATATATCTGTAAAGAGTCTCTTTAAAGACACGATATTATAGTGTAATAGGCAAACATATAACTCTGACGAGAAACTTTTGCCCTCTCTTTAGACAAATATGATGAAATAGAACCGGTTCTATTTGATAAAAGTAACTCTGTTGAGACAAAGCTGTCAATTTTGTGGCGTTGCCATTTCGTAAAAAATATCCAACACTTTTATTCGATATAATTGATTTTATTTATCGATTATTCTAAATTGAGAACTCTGAAAGATGATTACATCTGTCATTCGAGGGGTTAATTTGAATGCATCATCGGCCAATGGCACATTCCTTGTACCACCAGGTAAATTAAGAAGATAATATTCAATGCCTGTGCGTAGCGTGGAATTGGTGGCGGCGTCGTTTGCTCGTCTATTGCAGCCAATATCAACATAAATAAAACATAAATACTCTGGATCTGCCAGAGCAAGAAGCACAATGCTGTGAAATCCTTTATGATTATAATAAAATGCTCAGTAATTCCTTCTAGCTCGAAATGCAATATGTTTGCCATCTAAAGAAAACATGCTGAAAAGTGGAATTTTGAAAATCCATAACTTAATAGCACAAACCTAACGCACCGAGGCAAAAAATAAAGTTCCACATTTCGTCAAAATTTTGCGCAATGGTTCGCCATTCCTGATGTGGTTAAGGCATCTAGAAAATTAAACTACATTTTAAGAGCGATTGACTTTATATGCTGTAAAAGGATGATCTACCTTTATATAAATTGATTTTAAGTCGGTAATTGCATTAATGACTTGTGGCACAATTTTTGAAATTTTCGGTTGGAACATTCTGAATGCAACTGATAGGGACGCAATAGAGTCTCCGGTAGCAAAAAATAATCGCAGTGTCATAAGAAGGTTGAAACAGCAAAACTTTGTGAAAAGTTGAGTTGTTCATGTGATTAAAATTTCTGAAGGTTTCGTCGTCACGTAAGACATGCTGCGCCATTTCTCTACTTTTACAGCGACGCAAAAGCCGATTTCGACTTCATGTGGAACGCTTTTTGCAATGTCGTCTTCTTTTTGGTTCTGGATTATTAATTAATCATTAATGTTAATGTGTTTATTTGATAGTTATCCATTTTCATACAAACAAGTCCACTTTTTTTTTCTCGGGCAGTGTGTCAAAAATTGTTGAACGAGCTGTCAACATCTAGTTGAAGATTCTCTGTTATTAAAAGTGTAATAGCTAATCTTAGCTTCTCTAAAAAGTTTCTTTTTAGAGAATTTTGACAACCGACTCTTTAGAGAAATATGATAAGTGTAAAGGCTGCTTTAGAGATTCTGAAGCCCTTCAATGTGATCTGAATTCTGAATTCTGAATACTGCCTCTTAACTTTGCTTAAGTGCTTCTATGTAACATTTGGAAAACGCCAGCTGCCGATTCTAACCTCGTATTCCATTGCTCATCACGCTTTGAGTCGTCAATATGCAGCCTTGGATTTAAGTGTGGTGTTTGACACTAAATTTCAGTTTTCTGGGCATCTAAATTATATTCTCCCCAAAGCTTATTCAATGCTCGGCTTTGTAAAGCGCAATTCTAAACAGTTCAATGATCCTTATACACGGTTAAGCCTGTGCTTTGCCGTAGTACGTTCTCGGATTGAATATGCTTCGCTCATCTGGAATCCTTCCGCTGCCGTTCATGTGAGCAGGCTGGAGCGTCTGCAGAAACGATTCCTCAAATTTGCAATTGCCAATTTTCATTTTTCAGAGCCTTTGTCACCTTATTTGAGTAGATGTCGCCTCATGCATATTTCTACCCTTGAGGGTAGGAGGACAATTGCATTCTTAATATTTTTAAATGACATTATAGTCGGCAATATTAATTGTTCTAAACTGCTTGGCAAAATTCTATTTAATGTTCCGCCCAGGTCTTTACGTGCCATGGTTCCTATTAGAGTGGGGACTCATAGGGCCTACTATGCTCTTAATGATCCAATATCTAGAGAACTTCTTACATACAATCGGCATCCAGTTGGCATGCGGTTCGCCTTTAGCAGCAACAATTTACCTGTTAAACAATTACTTAGGGACTTTTTCTTTTAGTTAATTTTCAGTTTTATTGTAGTAGCCAGTTAAGTTTATTCGTTGGCGAAATACAATAAATAAATAAATAAATATTTATGTCTACTGAGAACAGGCCTCAAACAATACTGATCATAAAACCATTCGGTTCTTGAGGTTATTAAGCCCTGTAAACAAGATTTATTTTGTTTTCCTTAAATATTCCTTAAAATACAAAAATCTAGCTATATTCTTTTGCTTCCTCTTAGCAAAACTTTTGCATCACAGGACATCGAACCATCAAAACTTGTACATTATTTTGAACATTAAAAGTTCAAGCTGTCAGAACTTTGACAGCAATATTGTTAAGTTTTATGTACAACTAAAATAGTGCAGAAATTAGAAGTAAACATACCGAAAATGTCATCAAAAACTGTGGAAGTAAGCGAATAACAGCAAAAGTTTTCCTCGATGCGTTGAACTTTTGTTAGTAGATTTGTTGTTATTGTTGTTGTTGTTGTTGTCACACGTAAGGGGAGAGGGCTAAAATCAATGCTGGATATATATTTATACGTTTTTATTTGAAGCACACTTATACATATATACACTAATACACTTAAAGACAAGAAGAATGATGGCCGGCAATGAAAAACTGAGTGAAAGCACAGAAAAAAAGTTGCTTATACTGGCGTTTTTCTTGGTGTGGTTTTATTTTTGTTGTATGTAGTTGATTAGCTCAAGTTGAGGCTGTTCACTTTTTATTATTGCAATTTTTTGTTGTGTGGTTTTTATGGGCCTTGAATTGATGGCATTTGCTGGGGGGGGAGCCGGAAATATTTTATGTATTTACGGATATTACTTTTTCTCTTTTTGAAGGTTTACAATTTCTCTGGTTTTTTTTTGAAGTTTTAAAGAACTTTCATATATTTCTCATTATTTCTTCAGAACTGTTTTTGCCCCGGCATAAATGTTTGGGAGGTCCCTCTCGCTGAGTGGCCTGTCAATCAAAATCAATCAACACACAAGAATTTACTTCTTACACTTGCTGACATGTGTTTGGTTACTTTTTATGTTGAGTGATGAAGTAGGGAGGGGTTGTGCCTCACTTTAACGCGTCAAGTTCGTGTTGTTATTTTCTCAGTACGCGGCACATTTTACGGTTAACCGGTGAATGACTTTTTTCTTTTTTGAAAAAGTTTGACCTACTGGCCTGGCATTTGTGTTGTTGGACTTTTGGTTTTATATTTTTTTTTGTGCACTGCCTTAACAATTTTTTTTTTTCCTTTTACCATTGAATTTGGTTCACTTGTTTTTTTTTTTTTTTTTTATCGCGCACGACGCCAACGCACACACTCCTCCGCTTTTGCCGACTCCTTCGAAATGCGCGGTTGATGTTTACGATATACCGTTATGTCTGTCGTTTACGGCGTACGCTTTGAGACTGGCAGGCCCGCTATGCTCGGCCGACTTTCAGCCAGCAGCAGACGCTAAAACCGTACTTCGTTTCCTTCAGTCTGCTTGCACGATTCGTCTTCGGCATTTCGAAACTGTTATACACGAGCGAGAGCATCCAACATTCACCGGGTAAATGCGAGAGAGCACAAGGCGGACTGCTCTCTGAGGTGACGGCCTCCGCCTCCTTGTGATTTTTTTTTATATTTTTAGTTTGATTTATTTGAGCGTCTGTAAAATGCATCATAAATGTGGGTTATAAAATTAAAAATTAAATTAATATCAATAACCAAAAATAAAATGCAAAATAAAAGGGAAATTTCAAGATAGATGCAAATTAACAGCAACTAAATTGTTTCAAGGCTGCAAATTGGTCAAGAACCTACCTGGATTTCATTCTTGGTTTGTTTAATTATTTGGACTACTAATTTTAGAGTTCGATCAAACTTTGTTTCAGCAATTTTTTCACTCAAAAGCATTACCAATCTTTTTGAATTTGTTTCATTATGTTCACTTACGTAAACCCAGACCAGGTGTTTCACCAATTTTATGCTCTGTTCTCATACTACGTACTAAAAGAACGGAAAAAAACGAACATTAGCTTGATGCTAATGCTAACCCATCGGCACTTATGCAGTCCAATAAGATATGGCTAAATCACGCCAATGACTTTTTGGAATTAAGCATTAATCTGTGAATACATTTTACTTTGTTATTTGTTACCTCAAACTGACAATGCTATACAAGCTCTGGGAGGCGTTTTACTTGGTTACTTCAGACAGTTTGCATTATTTTGAAAACAAGTTAAGAAAAATAAATTAAAGAGCTGAAGTTTGATAATGTTTGAAATAAAGTGCAGCAGCCTTATTCCAATTTTCTGTTCTAAACAGGGAGTAATAACGAATCCGGAACTGAATCAAAATTTATTTGATTCCAATTTACCATTCTTATTGGAACCCATAGAACCGGAAAGAAACCGAAACGTTGTTTACGGTACAGTTTCGCTATTTTGTTTTACCCATAGCAGAGTATCATAATTTTGATCTGATGTCCTCTTCTTGATGCCAGAAATCGTGCAACTTTTCTTAGAAGGCGTAAAGTTAAATTCTATTAAGGAGGTAAGGTATGCGGAATGAAATACGAGCATTTTTATAAGGGTAGTCACAAAGTTTTAAGACAGACAAGCAGAAATCAAATTATTAGAAAAGTATCGGTACTATTCCACCATGCATTACACCAAAGATGAGCTTTCTAAATAACGAACAGTGGCAATTATGTAATTGAATACAGCAGAGCGTCGAAAACTAATTTGTATATATTGCACCAACCACCCAAAGCACACGAAAAATTAAATATTTCATTATTTTTCGGCAATGGGATTCAAGAAAATGTTTATTCATAAAGTAATATCAGATGTAAAGACTGGAAAACAAATGGAGAATAAACCTGGATCCGGAGAAAAATTAAACTTATTGCAATCTGAAGTAAGAGCTAAATCAAAGGCTGAAATTGTGGGTCGCATAGCCAAATCATATCGTGCGCTGGCAAAAAGTTATAATTTATGTGACAAAACTATAAAAAAATATATTTAAGACATGGGAGTAATCAAATCATAAAAAAAAACTGTGCCTACTGTTTCTGAACAGCAAAGAAATACCATTAATCATCGAAATTTGTTCTCTTCAAACTCGTCTAAAGTTTGTATTATGTATAACAAGACTTATTTCACAGAAGAGGGCCACGAGTGGACAACCATGCACTATTTCAAGCTTCCTAACACTAAACCAACTGTAAATATCACTCAAATCACAAAAACCAAGTATCCTACGAAGGTTTTACTGCGGCTGTCCATAAGTTAACGTGGCATCAGCAAACTCGTCGTTTTCAAGGCAGAATTAGCTGTTAATAAGACGATTTACAAAGACCATTGCCTTCCAGTGCTTAAACAATTTATTGAAAAGCATCATGCGAATGACATACGGTCTTTTGGTCCGATTTAGCACTCACTATGCCAAAAAAAAATCACTAGAGGCACTTGATACATTACATATACAATATGTATGTACCCAAGTTGCAAGACCCCTAAATGTACCCAAATTAAAGAAAATTGAAAAATGTTGGTCCAATTTGTATAAAAGTCTACGGCAAAGGATATAAGACCAAAAACATCAATTGATTGAACTTAAAAATCAAAAGGGAGCTTGCGAAAATCTATACAAGCGGAATTCAGAAGGTGATGGGCAAAGTTCCCCAAAATGTAAGGAAGACAGTTCGCTATGGTCATGAAATTTTTTGGTAAAATTACTTTAAAGTGTAAATAAAATCATATCCAGAATATCAGATTCTTGGATTTTTAATGTATTTTCTTCTACTCTTAAAGAGTTTGTTCGTAATTCATTCCGCATAACTTATTCTCCTCTATGATTTTGAAAAAATCATTGCTTTTTGGACCATTTTTAGACGCGTAAACAATACTTTTGTTTTGACTTTGTTTTTTGATACTATTGTAAATTACTATTTCTTAACTTTAAAATAAACTATCCCAAAGAACTGTACGATTATTTTTAACAAAGTCCCGGCGAACTTTGTACCGCCTAATAGTCAACAAATGTAGTGATACCTTTTATCTAAACTTAATGTATGAATTTAAATAAACGTTAGAAAATGAATGCACAAAATTTATTAAGTTTAATATTTCATTATAACATTTATCCCGGGGTAATCTTAAAAAAGTTTGAATTTAGCATAAAATCCGAGAACAATTTAATCCCAATCCAGGATCATTTTAAGCATGTTCGATATTGTTTAAGAGCTCGATATGTAAATTGATTTGACTCCAGGAAAAATACCTCTCTTCTTCCTTTCCTCCGCCCTATTCCATAGGACATTCTTATACACTTCTAGACCCACACCAATTTTGGTTTATTTAAAACTTCTGAAAAACAAAGAGATATACAAATTTTTTGAGCTCAACTGGGATTCAAATGCATCTCATCGCTCACGAACATAGCCATCGTTTGTTGCCGCATGTCAAAAATGGTACTTAAGTATTGTCGCTCTCGCTCTCTTATCTCTGAACATGTGATCTCAAAGGGGATTGAAGTTAGCAGATTTGGAATGATATAAGTTTGAAAGGCTTGGGCCATTCCCTGAAAGCTTGAATTGTGTGGAATATCCTGTAAGTCGAGATTGAATTTTCAATCTCATGCTGGGCTTACTATAAGAATAAAAAGATTGAATTTGTCCTGACTTTTTTTTTCTGTGTATGTATTTTGCTGCATAGGTTACGCTTGGTTTGATTCTCTTCAGTGAAGCACCTTGTGATATACGACTTTTTTCGGTTTGTTATCGGGCTTGTTTTCTCTACATTTCTTCAGATTTTCGTATTATCTTTCTTAGTTTTTGAATGATTCTCATCATTTCGTTAGATTGTCTTGAAGACGGCTAAATATTCGGATAAATAGAAGGCGTACATTAGGGATGTGGTCGGGCGTGGCGTACCAGTCGTATTTGTGGCGGCTGGTGCGGGAGGCTGTGGGTTCGATCCCGCCTCGGACCATCTAATAGAAAAAGTTTTTTCTTTCTTTAGAAAAAAGCTTTTACACATCCGATCACCTTCACCAGCTACTGGCGCCAGCTGTGAAGTAACTAGCCATGAAAAAGCAAATTCTCTAACTATTGCCGTTCGGATTCGGCGTTAAACTGTAGGTCCCTTTCTCTTGTGCGAAAAATTATAAGCACACACGCCAAAAGATTGAGAGAAGCTTGGCCCTGGCCCTCCTGGAGGTGCTGTTTGAGCCAATTTTACATTTACATTAGGGGGGTCGATTTTTTTGCACAAAGCGTATAGCCAAATCGAAATCTACGCAAAATTCTAAAAAAAATTTCACCAAGAAATCATGGTTCTTTAATGAATTCCTAGCCTGCGCAAATCGATCTCAATTTTTAAGGTATTTGTGAAGAAAATCGATGGCTAAATGCCATTACGTTGAGTGGAGGAGCTAAAGGCAAACTTGAGCATTTTATGAGTTTACTGATAACAATTTCTTTGTAATATATCTCAGAAATATCTCATAAATTCCAAATTCTTGATGTTGGTATTAAGTTGTTCCTCTATATTGCCCATAAGGTATATTTGTAAGAATTTATGGTGTGCATCTTCAACCGGTGTCAATGATCCAATTCGATGGTGAATCTGGCCTTGAATCTTAAATGTCCGATTAAATCCGTGTTCTTGAGAGTAAATTTAGTTTGTGCAAATATATGTAACAGCAAGAAGGAAGCGCCTCCGAGCCTTTTAAAGTATACATATTCTTGATCAGCATCAACAGCCGAGTTGATTCAGCTACGTTTGTCTGTCCTTCTGTTACGAAAATTTCGCGATTTTTTTTGCCATTTACTAAGTCTTCACGATAATCTAAGTCCAAACTTCTTATAAAATTTGGCAAATGTCGCGTCCTATTTACCCGTAGACAATTATCAACTATTACATTTTGATGAAAATCTAGTCTAACTATCACATATTAAAAATGTTTGGGATTTTTTTTGGACCAATTGTCTTTTAGCGAGTTTTTTATTGCTTTTCTTTTAATCGGAGCGGAAACAAATTCAACATGGAAAAGATCTAAAAAATCCGTCCAAAAGTTCTTGAGTTATAAGGGGAGTAACACACATGACTTGGCTTAATATATATAGATTCTTTAAGCATAAGCCAATAATAAAAACAATATATTCTTTTAAATATAAATATTCATATACAGAACTTACCTAGAAGCGAAATTATCATGCAGTTTTAACTGTGTATAAACATGGTGTAAGTCGTGTGTGTTTGTGTATACGTTTATATAATCGTTCGCATGCAAATGATTAAAAACCAACAAAGTCAAGGGGGCAAGGAGGGAGTTATTGTATATATTGTAGATTGCGCTTTGTTAGCAGGGCTTTGGCTCTACAAATGCGGTGGTCACCAAAATTTAGCACCAAAGTCATGTAAATCGACTTTACTAAAAAAAATTTTACTAATTTTTTGTCTTCGCCACGTGCTTGAATATTATTGAATATGTCCATTGCTCTTACAAATTATTTGTGAATGACAATTGCTCATTGAAAACAAGCGGTGTAACTTCATATCAATGCAGTCTTCCAAAAAAAAGGTCCATAAAAAATCAAAGTTTGAAGTAGACCCGTAGAAAAATTCATATAAGCTTCGAATGAAGCAGAGTCAAAAGAAATTACAAAATTGAGTGCTTGACCGAAATATAAATTCAGACATTTCCGAAACTGTGTAAAGCAAACTTATCCTAAATTAAACAAAAAATTCATACATAGATTTTTACCGTCAAATTTGATTAGTTCTTAGAGTTTATACCAATATTGTTGGCTAATAAATTTTAAGCAAAAACTATAGGATAAAGGCAGTATAACCGATCCTATCCAATACAATAGTGCTGAGGATTAAACAGAATTGATTTAATGTTGTAAACTCAGCGTTGGGCACTTAGTGGTCCGCTGTGACCCCTCACGGCAAACTCCGGTACCATTTTGGTGCTCACCAATAAAGTAAATTATTAAACACTTTTGTTGATTAATAAGCCCTTGTTTACTAAATATTACTTTCACTTTAGTTTTATTCCCCACGCCACGTTTTCAAGTATAAGAGCTTTTAGACTGTTCCCAGTCTGCAAGAGAAATTTCCCATTAATATAAAGTAACTGAGAACTGTACTACTCTCTCTCTGTCTACGCCTCTCCCAGTGAGTCGGCGCTGGATTAAACTCAAACCCAACCTCAACACAACAACTGGCTCCAAAATTGGGGGAAAAAACTTTACCACAAACTCAAGCGGATGATGAGCATCATTTTTTGTTTTTTGTTTTTTTTTTTTTTGTATTTTGTTTAGAACCAAAGGCTCAGGCGTCCGGAAAGTGCAGAAACAGGAACAACGGGACGAGTCCTGTCTTGAACTTGGCCACCCCGCCAAATGTCTAAAGTCATCAACTGTGTGAGCAGACCCTCGGGCAGTCAAAGCAACCAAAACCCATTTGGTCAACATAGAAAAAGTCAAGACATAAAACCAAACGGGGAAACCAGCGAAAAATATCGATTCAGTTCAATTGTAGTCGATGCTATTGTTTTTGTTGTTGTTGTTTGGAGTCGCCCAGAGCGAATTGTATATGGCTTTATAAGCAGCGTCTGTCTTTCTGTCCCAGCCTCCACCCTGCGGTTGGTTATTTGGCTGCTTTAGTTTAGCAGCAGCCATCAAGTGAGTTTCTTTTCCCGCTTTGCGTTGTTTTCTTATTTTTATTTTTATTTAAAAAACGCTGTTTTTCTTGTTTGCTGCCTTCAGTTTCGATTCTTTCGGGCAGCTCGAAATAAGTAAATAACCAATGAAGCAGATAGCAATGTTTATTGTTATTCTTTGGCCGTTCTCATTCCGTGTCTGCTCACCCCTCGGGGCCATTCAAATCAATTCTGTAGGCAAAAAACGTCTTGTATTTTGTATCTTTATTTAAATTTTTCTATTTCCCTTCATTTTGACAAAGTCAAGATTGTCACTGAATAAACGAAGCATTGCATAATTCGAAGTAGTGCGGAATGTGTCAAAGAGAAGAGCAGTGCCATTGCCACTGCAAAATGGGGGGCAAGCGCGAAATTAGTTTTACAATTTAGTTTATGTTTTAAATTATATCTCATCAAATATCAAAGTCGGAAGTTATGTTTAGTGTAAACTACAAGGTTAAAAACTTTTGAGAAGTGGTTGACAGTTGATACAAATATCAAATTTACTAATGATTTTTTGATAAATTCTAAGAATATGGTAAAAAAAACGAAGTAGTCGAAAGTATTTGCGTGTTTCACATCTTTACAAAACCGTTGATTGTAGCAAAAATCTACCTTAGCTACCTTATCATAGCCAGTTTAAGTCGGCTTTAGCTCAAATTATGTTTGTTAATAACTTTAAAAGAGACACACACCCCACAAAGGAGACTGGTGAGCTATACAGCGGATTGAAGAACCTCCCGGTTCTATCATCAGTAGTCTTTGAACATAGACTGCAAATCAGCAGCTGCCTCCTAATGCCAGCATTGCTAAGACTGTTTGGGAACTGTCCCAAGGCAGCAAAAGCACCAAAACCGACACCGAAAGACAACCTCAAGTCACGTACCTTTCTGTATTAGTGAGAGGCATTCTCAGATTTAGGATTAAGTAAAACCGATCGCCTGAAAACGACTAAGTTATACAAGAAGGTTCAGCCTCTTGATAAAAAATAAATTGGAAACTTTGCGCTTAGATATACTTTTGGGAGCAAATACCTTCTTTGATCTGCTGAGAAATGGCCAAATTAAAGGTAGCGAAAACTCACCATCATTAAAGGCGACAGCATTCGGTTGGATTGTTTCAGGTCGTTGCCGAACCAATTCCTCGGATAACCACAAAACTTCACTAAAAATCACTATAGGTGACTCTTGTTCGCTAGACATGTTCGTTCGCAAATTTTGGGAAATTGAAAACGTCCCAGATTTAACCAACACGAATCTGAATACCCCGAAGCATCAGCTTTGTGAGAAAACGTTTATGGAAACAGTCAATCGTTTACCCTCGGGTCGTATAAGTGTTTCGTTGCCATTTAAAACCAGTCCAAATTGTCTGGGAGCTTCATTTGAAACTGCTAAACGGCGATTTCTAACACTTGAAAGGAAAATGTCGAGGCAGTCAGATATTTATCCATTGTACGTAGCCTTTATGAAAGAATACATCTCTTTGGGTCATATGAGCGCAACTGATAACAATATCCCGAGTGAGTGAACATTATTTTGTGCCCTACCAATGCGTGCTACGACCACAAAGCTCCTCCACACAACTACGAGTAGTTTTTGACGCTTCTAGTAAAAGCTCGTCCCAATTTTCTCTCAACGACATTCTCATGGTGGGTCCCACCATCCAACCTTGTCTTTACTCAACGCTCCTGCGATTTTGCCTTCACCCTTGTGCGGTGACTGCAGACATCACTAAAATGTACCGTCAAATCGAGATTGACGAGACCCAGCGCAATTTTCCAAAAAATGTCCAGCCAAAAAGTACCAATTGTTGGGGCTGGACTTCGCAATGATCCTCGACAACTTGTTCGGTTTGAATTTGTACACTGACCACAATAAGATAACCGCACGCTTTCAGCTCAATTTCGTAAGTGATTTTTAATGGACAAAGGGACTAAAGTAAGCGAGCGCTAGTGTGCGTGACTTTAGATAACATAAGATAATGAGAGCAAGATGCAAAGAGCGAACAGTTAAATTTAAGAAATTAATCTGGATTTCATATGAACTTTATTACACTTAAAGATAATTCAAACTTAACTATATAGCTTTAATTAATTACAATTAATACTTCATGAAATGACGAAACCAGTTCTTCTACTAAGTGGGAGATAAAGTGTACATGCCATTGCGAAAAAAAAAACGATTTAAGTAAGCTTTATGGTCATCTGCTATGTGATCGAGTCCTACACGATTGCTTTAAGCAAAATCTGAAACACTATTGCTCTGCTCTGTGTTGTTAATTTTGTCAATATAATACAAAACGAAAAGGCCAAGATAGCTTCGTCTGTGCCGAAGTTTTTATACCCCTGCAAAAGCTGTTTTTGAAACTTCGAGTTTAAGAACGTTTACATAAAAATCAACAATTTTTGTCACTAAAACCCATTTTCCGACAGATAAAAATCCGATTTCGACCAAATATTCCGAATCCTTTTGAAAACATCAAATTAACAATCGCGGAGTTCAAGAAAGATAAAATTTAAAACAAACAATTTTTCTCACAAAGACTCATTTTCCGACCGTTCGGTCCTGTGGCAGTTAAAATATATAGTCATGCGATTTCGAACAAATTTTGCGAATATATTTGAGAGCATATAGAATTAGTAATCATTGAGTTTAAGCATGCTAACATTAAGAACAAACAAAATTTCTTACTAAGAACCATTTTCGACCCATCGGTCCTTTGAGATCCATAAGATATAGTAGCCCGATGTCGATTAACTTTTTAAAATTAGTTTAAAAGCGTTTAATATTAAGAATCACCAACCTTAAGAAAGATTAATTGAACAGAAAAAGTTTTTTTCACTAAGACCCATTTTCCGACCCATCGGTCCTAAGGCAGCTATAAGATATAGTCATCCGATCTTAACCAAAATTTGCAAATCTCTCTGAAAGCCTATAATATTAATAATGACCGAGTTTAAGAGAGCTAACATTGAAAACAAAAAAGTTTTTCTTACTAAGACCCATTTTTTAACCGATGGTTCCTATGGCAGCTATAAGCTATAGTCATCCGATCCGGCCGGTTTATTATACGCCGAATTATTAGCAGCGTGCAGTAAAAAGAAGACACTGTGCAAAATTTCAGCTCGATAGCTTTAAAACTGAGAGACAAAGCTCAATCGGCTCAGCTCGTCGCCCCGATCAAGAATATTTATAGTTCATGGGGTCGTAATTAATATTTCTATGCGTTGCAAACTTCTGGGAAAAATTATAATACCCTTTTCAAGGGTTTAAAAATTACTATCAAAATACTCGGAGCAATCGGAGCAAAGCAGGCACAGAGCTCAAGAGCTGGTTCCAATAGTGCTCCATATACACCCAGAAAAAAGATTTTCCTTAAATTTTATGAAAATTGACTTTATTACCTAAAATGTGATTTTCAGGCAATAATTTTCTTAAATATAGGGCATTTTACCTAAACAATCTTGTTTTAGGACTACATTTTTTAGGAATCCTTTGCTTTAAAATTATGCTATTTTCCTAAACTTAAGCTGCCTTTACACTTGTCATTCATCTCTAAAGATGACTCTCTGACGATAGTGTAATAGCAAAGCAAATAACTCTAAATATTTGGAAAATGTTGGCTTTTTTGATGTAATTTAACAGGTTCAATTCGATAAGAGATTCTCTTTAGAGAAGTTTGACAACCTACTATTTAGAGATATATGAAAAGTGAAAAAGGCAGCTTTAGTATTATTATTTTATATATGGGTAATTATTTCTGAAGTGGGCAACTATTTTTTTTCATAGTCTCCAAACATTTGAATTTTTTGTCATTTTTTTTTGGCGATTGTTTTTTTTTTTGTTAAAGTTGCTTATAGCTAAATATTTGATGGGTCTAAAAATAAAAAGAAAATTTCCAAAAATATGGTTTTTCCTTTACTTTGTTCTAAAAATATTTGCGATGGTTGAACTGGAGGAAGAAACCGCCGAAACTGAATAAAAAATATTAAATCGCGGCTTGTGGAAAAATGGCCATTTTGAGATTTTCCAAAAAAAATTAGGAGTAATCCTTTGGATATTCTTAGTACTCTAAAAAAGGTTTCATGGTGGGACAACCATAACTTTCCGCGAAATTCACTTGCAAAGAATGAAATAAAAATTTTATATTAAACATGCTTTGACACTAAGCACATATAATATTGACTAGCGGGAAATCAATCGTTTTTATATGTTTAAAAAAATTCTGAAAATATCCTTTCAATATTTTAAGTAAGTTTTAAAATTTGCCCGATGGGATGATTGGGTATGGAAATAAAATTGAACAATTTAGTGGTGGAGGTGTGGTGTTTTGGTGTGTGTTGTGGGGGTGGTGCTTATTATCTAAAAAATGACGTTTTATAGTCTTACATTGCCTAAAATTTTAGGTCACATATTACCTAAAAAAAACAAATTTATGGCCTAGAGCACTTTAGGTAATAGAGGCCTTAAATTAAGTCCATATATTCCTTGGCTGGCATTTTAGGTAAAATGGACTTAAATTTCTGGTAATTTTCAACAGTTTTAGGTAATATTTTTTTCTGAGTGTAGCTGCTCCCATAACTTATGAGCTTACATAATGTAGCTAATTTTGGACGCCTTAGTTGAGTACGCGTTGGTGGGTTAGCCGTGCGGAACTAATTGTTGTTAGGTGATATGTCATCAGCAATAGAAATGAATCATTTAGTTGCAACCAGAGAGGGCTTAAAATTACAGAAAAGTCGTCATCGACCTCAATCGATGTATCGTTGACTCGATAAATGACACTTGGCCCTAAGTATCGACTGCGTTTTAAGGGAACTAGTTCAGGGAGTCGGAACACAGGTTCGCTACAATAATAAATACTACGCTCATCGAGTATAAGCACAGGCTTATGAATTAGACCTTCAAACAAAAGTCAACTTTGTAATCGGATTTAACGTATGAAAAGGGGAAACGCTGTTAGTATCAGAAGATTCAATACAAGTAACATTTTAGAAGCGTCGCCAAATGCACGAGCGAGCCAATTGAGATGGCGTGCAAATCGTTTTTTTCGGTCCATGGGCCCCGAGTTCGAATCACCCCAGAGTAAGAAAAGGGGCCTAGCCGTATTTGTAGGGGAACCGGCCCCCAATGCTTTTAATTTATTAGGTATGCAGTTTTAAAGCAAGCCGCTACCAACTAAATTCCGCGACTTCTAGTTGAGGTTAGACATTCGTTTTTTACATGTCCAATTGTCATTCCACAAATACAATTTCTGCAATTTTTCCAAAATTTTAAGAGTTGTGGAAGGTGGAAGGCAGTACCCGACGGTCCTGTTTCCATTCGCACACGCACAGCTATAGAGCCGTATGACTGTACGAATCTTAAATAGAAATGGAACAATCGCATGGACTGGATTATGCGTTGAAATTTTACCAAGAGAAGTCAACATATCTTGTAGTTGTAGAATATTCTTCCAGTCCAGTAAATAATCGAATCAGGTTTTTATGCAGAACTTGCTTTCCAATTTTAAGACCTCGATTCTTGCTCAAGGCCATAGGTCACCAACGTCAAGAATTGTGTCAGTGACAAAGCTCAAGAATTCCTCGATGGTGCAAACTACGACATTAGCTCCCCTATACCATTAGATGCCATTTAACACAGCTAGGAAAAGATTTTTTCTCTTTTTCGTGTCATCGTGAATGGCTTGCAGTATGACTCCCTCCATGACTAACAACCTCTCGTCATGACCGTTCAGTCGATAATGGCCACCTGAAGTTCTGTCTTCGAGCTTAAGCTAGTCACTAGATCTTCTGCTGCAATCCGCTTGTTCTTCGGAGCCTTCGACGAGTCTTTCAATCGCTGTCGCCTGGAGTTACCACGCTTTCCGCCAACTGGTCCCCACTTTTAGTAGGTGTTGTCGACGTGGGTATCGATCTCCTGCGGTGCTTTTGGGTGTCCTCCCTAGATGCTTTGTCGGCCTTCAATTCGGTTAGAGAGTTCATTTCCGTCGTGGTTGCAAGTGCATTCAGCTCGGCCGTAGCACCCTGCGCAGTGCCGTCTACTAACTTCTAAGTTCAACCCAAAATTGGTTGAATTTAACGACAAATTTGTTTCTATATATAGAATTTCAATAAAATTTTCAACAACACCCATTGCATACTTTTGGGGCAGCAACAATATAATCGTCTTTTTGTGAAAACGTATACAATTACTAAAAATGGTATATCTGCATTGAACAAAATCGTAGAAATGTTTGGGATAGTTTATTTCAAAGTTAAGAAGTAGTACTATATCATATAATATCAATATCAAAGAGAGTCAAAACATTCGAATATGTTCCCGACAAAACGCGCCGTAAAAGGGGCTAAATACGCATTTTTGCAAATTTAGGCTCAAATTTCTAAAAATCTCGACGTGATGAACCATTCAGAAAACAGTTTCGTCATTACACGAAAATCATCTTAAATCACCACCAACCATTAAATATACTGGAAGTCTAATTTTGTTGCCTTGTGCTTTTTTATCAGACTTTCATTATAACACATTTCTTCAATAGAACAAAAAGAATATATATTCTTTAATTTGTTCTCCAAATGCAATTGAATTAAATCCCGCACAAATTGCAGATTCATTCTTTATTCCACGTTCTCCACACAACATTTTTTATTCATTTTGTCTCCTACCCAATTATTCTTAGATTAAGTATACGCACCTTGTGCTACTTGTCAGAACAAATTCTCCTTCTTTGCGCTTTTTTGTGTCGCATTAAAACTATTTAAGTTTTTAATGCCCTAACAGCGTTGATCTTGTGCTTGGCATATAAATTACTGAAGTGCAACTTCAAAGGCCTCACTTCCGCACATCGTGCCCGTCATCCAACCAACAATGGCTGGGGGGAGATGAGGCGGCACCGCCGGCACCGAGACCAAGAAGACGAAGACGGTTGAGCACTTTGCCAAAGTTTTTACTTGGCTCGTTGGCAATTTTTTACTTTGTTGCTTTATAGGGATTTATGTTTAATCGGCCAAAGGTTGCCTCAGCCTCAGCTCATACACGCACGCACGCACGCACGCACGCCACAATGAGAAAAGCTCTCTGTTTCTTGTTCTCGTTCTCTTTTTGGCGCTCGGTTTACTTTTCCCAGACAGATAGAGAGAAAAACGTGGCTTTGGGAAATTGTTTTGGCTTGCATATCGCGACGTAAGTGTGAAATGTTGATAAACATTTGGCAGACTTAAATGGATGGCCCAGCCAGGGGGAAGTTCTTAAGAATGTACAGAAGAAAACACATATATAATTAAATATGCTCAAGTGATTACAGAATTTACAGGTACTCAATTGATAGAGGATGTGATATATTCGAATCAAAATTGTAAAAATTTAGTACAAATATTTTCTGGTGGAAGACTTAAGTGTAGCGACTGACCAACCACAGCGTACATTTCTGGTCAAAACCAATCTCAGGCCAGTGTTAATTAAAGTCCCCCCTGGCTATGATACACTGTGTTGCACTCGTTGAACTGTCGTTTAACTCACACACACACACACGCAAAGATACTTTGATTGCCATGGGCCATGCTTTTCGGCATGCACAAAGTGTAGCATACCTTTTGGCGCAGCTCTTTGATTTTTGTCTAGACTCGAAGAGGCAGCGCCTGGCTCCAACTGTAAAGTTGGGCATACTTTTTTGTCTCTTTTCCTTACATTTCTGAGCCAAGATAAAAGTTTATTAGATGTTTGTCTGCCATTTTGACGCAACTCGAATTTTAATTTCCGCAAAAAAGCGTGTCGTACGTGTCCAAACCCTTCGAAACTTCCCCTTGTAATTATGTTTTGGCATGACAGCTTAAAACTGTGAAATAGTTGACCTTGTCAAAGTACAACTAATCGGAAAAGTTTGTAAATATTCATATTCAAATAGTTTGCAATTGTTTTTTTTTTTGTATATCACAATTTGTGGCGACGCATTCAAGCGTTCAATGCACTTCAAATATTTGTTAACGCTATTGTTGTACAACTTTTTTGTGTGTAAAAATATTTTACGCCTTCCACACAAATATCCAGGGGAATTTTTAGGCTCCCACACAGACACACACACACACACACACACACACTCTGTTGGCATAGAGCCATGGCCCAAAAGCTTCTCGTGTTTTGCCCATTTGTTTTCGCAGCTTTTGTTTCGATTTGCAGACGAATAGATTTCTATTACCAAAAACTTTCCATGCACTCTATATAAATACATGTAAAAATGGATCAAGGGAACGGAATATCAATTTCAGCTAAATTTGTAAACATTGAAAATGTAAAGGAACGGGAAAATGAATACAGTTGAAGCTAAAATTAAATGGTCAAAAGTTTTGAGTTGGATTGTAATTAATTTAGGAATTGAATGGATTTGTTTTATTAAAATTAAACTATAATTTATGCGTAACACTGTTTCCCTATCTCTAGCCAGTGCTTCGAGAGTGATAGCCATTTCCGATTTTTATCTATCTTCAATAGTTTTGATTCGTCTATCAAAAAGTATTAGATCTAATATTTTTATTTGACGATTTCCATCTGCTTTCTGGCTTTCATAGAAGGAAGACATCATATTCGTTTGAGTTTGTCTAAATGCTTTGTATGGTGTCTTTAAAACGATCACAGAAAACGATAGTACAATCAATCATTGGAACTTGTTACAACTCCTTGAACATTTTAGACACTTGCATAGAATTTCCACGATTTCAAATTATATCTGTATCAGTATCTTATACATTTTTTCTCTTTTTAAATTTCATTAACTGATACTTAAAATTAAAAGCTAACTTATTTCTACAGCCATAGCAGCTAGGCCTTCAGCTAATTAACAGCGGTATTGAATAAATCAAGAAAACTTGATTTTTATTTCGATATACCGGTACCCACCTAACATTTGGAAGATAATTTTAACAAGAATCACCTTGTTGAGTCTTTTTCGAGTCCTTTTGATGATTTAAAAGAGATGTATTTTATGTGCGATCTAAGAAAGACTCTAAAATTAGTCATACTTATGCTTAAAATGTGATTTGTTAAAATACGACGAAAATAAATCGCAAATGATTGGAAATACGACTCGAAAATGAGTCGAAACTGATCAGAAAAACAAGTTATAAACGACTCTTCAAGAAGTGTCGCGGCTAGATTACCATTTTCTCCCGACCAAAGTATCATTTATGATCAGAAAACGAGCGTAATCATGACTATTATAATCAGACAGAGGATTCGAAAAAGACTCGAATGTGATCAAAAATTTCATCAAATGCTGGCTGGGAGTGAACCGTTAAAATTTAAAAAAAAATTTTGCCTAAGTCCTGACAAAGTGGATATGCAATCTAGACACACACGAATACGGATGTATTCGATTGTTTTCATAAATTTTTTTTTTAAGTTTTTATTCATTACATGATTAAAATTATATTATTTTTATTGCTTACGCTTACTTTGGTAGTTGGAACAGCAAGAAGAGCATTTGATAGCTACTACAATTCCGATAACTTTGTCGACTTGCATCTTTGTTGTTTTGTTTACGATTTCAGCTCAGAAAACCTTGATTAATGCCATTAATCTGATTTGTGAAGATACTGAACTATTTGTACAGTCCCAGTTATTTTCATATAAATACATATCGCTCACTTAGTTTAAGACTGTCACGACTTTTGAGTTAATGAAGCAGAAATATTCGCCATATTGTGTTCTAAATGGTGTACAATTTTCATATTGATATAATGTATTCTCTGGAAATATGTTATTTCTTTTTACAGGTTCATTCTCATGATCCTACAAGCGAGCGAAATATCTTAGTTGTCCTACAGACGATATCCTTACAATTTGTTCGGCTTACTGTTCGGACATTATATTTTCGAATTGGATTGATTATAAACAAAAAGATGTACTTTCCATAGAGAAAACAAAATTGATTATTTTGAGTTATGACAATGTGGCTGCTGATTTCACTTTTAGATAAAGTGTCAGAGCTAATTTCTACACTTAGTTGGACTTAAACAGAAATGGATAAAATTCTTAAATAAATATCTGCCAAAATAGTTGCCCAGGAAATTGTGTGATATTGTAATGTGGGTCCGATAAAATGCCAGGGAAACTTTCTCAAAATTAAGTGCTCGCAGTGCAGTCTAGTTGTTACTTTCAGAACCGAAACTGTACCGGTACAATGTTAAGGTTCTTTTCAGTCTTTTCGGTACCAAGAATAACGGTTCTCGAATATCGGTATACAAAAAATTAAAAATATGGTTTCCAGTTCCGGTTCTGGTTCTGAGTTTTAATCGGTTCTTTTCGGTATACGGTTCCGGTTCTGGTTCCGGTTTGATTCCCTGGATTAAAGGTAAAGTTATGTGTTTAAATTCCAGATGAGTGAAATGTTAACTTAATTTATAAGAAGAAATAGAAAAAAATATTACATTTTTATTCTTGTTTCTATTTTTTGGTAGCATTTTGGTAGCATTATATTTAGTTCAAAAAAGCAAGCGCGACAAAAACGGAAGTCGTTTTCGAATGCATCTTAAAAAAAATCATAAATCTCCGAATTATATATAAATATTTTGAGGCAGTTAACTTTTAACTAATGGGAAGTAATGAAGCTTATCATTGAGTGCAATTATATTCAATTATTTTCATTAGTTTTGTTTTTATAAGCTTTAGTATTATGAAGAGATCGAGCTAAAAGTGAAAAAGTCATACCTTCAATATTCAGGCTAATTTTCTCATATTAACGACCAGAGATCTGCACGAGTGTACTGCAACTACAAGTGTACTGCATTCGTACTTGATATTTTTGACACTAGAGTGCCTCAAATGGCTGCAAAACATGTATGCAGTATGTTGAGATTTTACAACACAACTTTGTTACTTGCACAAGCAGAAAGCGGGTGTTGATTGTATCACCCACGGTTGCCACTTGAAAATATTTAATTACACAAAAAACATTTGAAACAAGAGCCATTTTAATTAAAAAAGAGCCAACAAAACAACATAAGTCTTGAAAAGTCTTAATAGGTATTGGTCTCTATGTCAAAATACTTAAATACCAACTTGATCTTATCAAAATGACTTATTCAAGTATACTTAAAAAAAAAACTCTTCCTATCTGTAAAAAATTTCCACTTTACGAACAAGCACTTTATAAACATATCATTAATGGACGATTTCTCATCTCCTATATAGCTGCTATTTGCCGAAATCAACATGCGAGGCCGCTTAAAGGAAAATCATCCACTTTAACAGATCAACCAGACACTCATTCGCAAACATACCAATTACACAACGAGTGTGTATTTGACTCGACTGCAAAAGTTCGAGTTTCAGTCTCATCCCATACGCTTTTAATGAGAGTATTAATGCAGTCAAAAAAACAGGCACACTGGCAGATCTCTGGTAAGGACTAAGAAAAGCTATAAATACATTATATTATTTAATTAATATTTTTTTTTAAATGTAAAGTTAAAAAATCATATATTATATTATAATAATATTTTTTCGGTCTCGGAGGACCTTTCAGTGGAAATGCCCACATTAGATGAGGTTATAAATATTAATAACTTTAATGATGACGAAATTCTTGTGTCCTTTGATGCTGTGTCCCTGTTCCCCAGTATACCCATAGATTTAGCAATGAACACCATTAGACAAAAATTGCCAAAAATTAAGGAACATACTCAAATTTCCAGACAACATTTCATGGACACAGCAAAATTTTCCATTATAGAGAGTAGATATTTTAAATTCGAAGCTAAAAGGAATGCCCATGCCTCACCCATTATAGCCGACATAATTATGGAGGAACTTTTAGAAAGCACAGTCAGGAAACTAAATCAATAAATAGACACGGCCACATTTTAAAAACCAAATGTTACATGAAATCAACAGCCTCAGGACGGATCATCAACATTAATTCAAAACATCCAAGAAGCATGACAATGAATACGGCACTTGGGTACATTCACAGAATGACTAATATCAGCAACACAACATATCAGACAGCCATAGAATCTGAAAAAAAAGTAATTTTATCAAATAATGATTTCCCCATGTGGGTAATAGATTCATTGTTGAAAAGACACAAAAACGTAAATAAGAGAATAATACAGGAACTTAAGATATACCAATCACTCACATACGTACCCAAACTATCAGAACGATTCGCACGATCAACTTTCTACGACAAATAAAGCATACAAATTGCGCATAAACCTACAAATACGATGAAAGGATTTTATAACAGGACCAAATCAAAAATAGACAAAGCGGATGTAAAGAATGTCATTTACAATATACCATGCGAAGCATATAAAGACGATAGTTGTAACAAAATCTACATTGGAACGGCAAAATCCAAATTTAAGACCCGCTACGACATCAAACATGAAACCCTTGTGTAGAAAGCGGGCAATCACCAAATTTTAAGGCAGCGACAATACTACAACAAGAGCAGCATTACAACAAGCGCTACACATTAGAAATGTGGCACATCATAAACACACCAACAGACAGGAGACTCAACTACAAAACGGACACTGAGAACTGCGCTCACTTAGACAGACACCTACTCGCGAACTGAATAATTAGATTAAGACTCCACGTCACACAGTGCAGACGTGTAAAAATTGTACGTGAACTGTTTTTGTGAATTTGCAAAATACTTAATAGTTTTAAGAAAGTTGTCTGGATTGGGAAAGGAAAGGGTTTGTAGGATTTGAGTGGTGGAAAATTTGGGAAAAATGGGGAAGTCAGAAATGATGATTGCCATTGGTATAGCAGAATTGGCAATAATTTCCTAAGCTACTATCATATATGAAAGCATGAGTGAGCCTAGTGTGGCCCAGGCGTAATCTTATAAATTTAGTAATAGCGGTTCAAAGTGTATTGTTAAGTGTCGAATTTTGTAAAAGATCCATGACTGTGCAATAACTGTGGATTCTCGATACCACTTAGAGATATTTAAAAAGTACTTTGAAATTGTTGCTCAAAATACGTTTTAAGAGTTCTTTTCATATCCTTGATGTTGTAATTTGGTGTGGTCAGCAACAGTTTGTTGCATGCTGCTTTTACAACAGTATCTGCGAATTCGTTGCCCGGAATTAGGGCATGTCCAAGAACTCATAGCAATCTGATATTTTGGTTTATGGTTAACATGGGTATCACTTATGTTTCTTAAATATATGCAATTTGTGCCATGATTTCGAACGCTTTGGACAGAGAAAAGTCAATCAGTGCAGATAGCGGCGTTTTTTCGTACTGGAACAGCGAGTTTGGAGGCGTGTTGAATTGGTATCAGTTCAGCGGTATGAGCGGTATGTAGTATGAAAAGACACAATTTGATGTGCATTTGTCCTGGGACCTGACACTGTAACCAGTGTTGCCGAAGCATCTTCTTTCCCGACATTTTTAGTTTTTTTGCAAAAAAATTTTTGGAGAAATTTATTCGAGACTGCTGCACAAATTTTGAAGTTGAGCCTGTAAAGCAATAAAAGCTCAGGCACTGATCTACTTTTTGGATATTCTCGGTTGACAACATTAACATTCTACGATCAAAAAAAAAACAAAGCATTGTTACTATTTTAGAAGTATTTTTCGTAGAAGATATTGAAAAATTAAGGGTCAGTGTAATGATATACATTAAGTAAAATGGAAGAACGGCGATGAAACTAAAGTTTTGGAGTAAAGTAATCGCTTCCAAGTACTCTGGAGGTAATCAAAGACTTTTTGAGTTAACCTCGTTTGCGATTCAAATGTTGTTCTTGTCATGGTCCAACGCTAAAGTTGAGCGTGTCTTCAGTAAGGTTAAGATTGAAAAATAAAAACTCTGAAATCTAGGATATTAGTGAAACTGAAATTAAAAAACTAAATTAAAAATATAATATGTGTAGTTACAGATACGAGGTATAAGGTCCTTCCTAGTTACCTTAAGCTAATAGGCACAACTGAGGCCTTCGGCCAGGATGAAGACGAGGAACTTCATCACTCTGTTGATATATTAAATATATTTTAAATATATAATTGTTTTTTTCCTCTCCGTCCCGCCAAAAACGAATTTTTTTCTCGGCAAAAGTTGGCGATACTGACTGTATCTAATAATATCGTTAATTTTAAAGGCGTCTGTGTACATGAAATCAAATTTATTAAGGAAATCTTTATTTAAATCTTCTATTTAGAGATAAGTTTTGATTTGTTTAAGGTTTTTGTTAAAGGTAAGGTAAAGGAAGAGTTATGTCCGTTTATAAAGATTTTAGTTGCTTGGAGACTAAGAAGTCTCGTCTTATTTCAACTGGAAGATTATGAGATTCGTGAAGTTTATTGTAAATTGGGGAAAAGCAAAATGCTCCAAGGCTGGCAAGGCTGCAGAATTTACAATAGTTTTTATTTTAGTGAAGTTAGATTTGGTTGTATAAGGCTTGATTCCAGATGACATCAAAATTTATTTCGGCGCAATGATTCATTCGAATAGTACTGCTGTGCAATAGCATTCAGATTTCAAAACGTTTCAAAAGTGTTTCTATTCATGTGTAGTTCGACATGAAAATTTATTTTCGTGCGTTCTGGAAATCGGTCTATAGCAATAAATAAAGAGGCCAAAATCTATCTCCGTGATGAGCAGTGCTCTTACAAAGAAAATCATAGTACAAGGATTGCAATTAAGTCTGTTGCTCGAAAGGGTTTTGATTATGTTTATTCTGTTTTGTAATTAAGAGATTAGAGATTTGACGTGAGGGTTCCAGCGGTATTTAGAATTAATTGCAAGGACAAGAATCTTAAGAGTCTCAACGCTAGCTTGTTCCTGCAATTGGATTTCCGATATATGTGGATATATATCTCTACTGAAATTCTTAACGTTGTCACAATGGTTCAGTCGGGAGGAACCCTCACTGGCTTAAATAGAGAATTCTATGGTATCGCAATGGCCTAAATGTAGGGACAGTATTACTGTCCGTAGCCATCTCAATCTAACCTTACCTATGTGGATATGTTTGCATAGAAAGGCAAGCACCAGAATATTTCCATCAAGATTGTTGTTAAAGTTGATGTCAAGGTTTTTGGATTTTCCGAGAGGCTTTATGATGCTGAAATTTCTGAATGTCTGATGTAAGCATGTGCCAAGCCTCGTTTTTGCGATTCAAAGTTCCCTTTTAAAAAGGGCATTTTGTCATTTGTCTTGCGTTGAAATGTTGATTTTTAATTTGTGCCGCATGTTTTGCTTGTCTCTACGAAGTACCGCTCCTGTTCTCATATGTTAGCGTAGAGTATTTGAAATTCGCTAAAAATCTAGCTGGTAAGCTTACTGCTTATTAATACTTAAAATGCCTTGCGTTGTCAGGGCAGGGATTTGTCTGACTACAGTGTGCCTGCCAAATGGGAAAAATGTTCGCTTCAATGTGCTTCTTCTTTTTTTTTCCTTTGTTAACTTTTGTTTTTGGCACGGATTGCATAGTAAATGTGCGGAGCCAGAAAAGTAGGGATTGCAGTTTGCCATGAAATTCAAGAGCCATTCAAAATGGAGCCATTACAAATACCATTGATAAGTAAAGGTTTCTACGTCGCCCCATTATAGCTTAAATAAAATGCTTAAATACTTGAAATTCCACAAAACTCGTATGCAGTTTTCTTCACTCATTTACTCTTCATACGTGCATTCATGCCTCAAGCACCTCTTGTGAAATGAAACATGGAAATGCAAAAAAAAAAAAAAACATTTATAAAACTTGAGCTAATTTATGAACTCAAAATACTGCTTGAAGTATGCAATTAGCAGCCCTTTTAGCTGCTGAGAATGTAAAAGTATAAATGCTCAAGTGAAATATCAGAATTGTAGCTAATTGCCAGGTTTAAACTTTAACAATAAAAAAAAACAAACAAGCATACAGACATTTTCAGCAGACACTTGAGCTGAAATATAATTTGAAGATGTTCACAAGTGTGCCACAACTGCCAAAAAGACATGAAGGTTAATTGCATTGCACTAAAGCCCAAGGCATCTGCATTTGAGTACGTCAGTGTGTGTTTATATACATATATGTCACAGCATCTGTGTGTGTGTGTGTGCAAGAATAAATTACATTTGTGCCGGCTGCCAAGAAAATTGAAAAATTCTGCATGGCTGGCAAGGCTTTTTGGTTGGCCTGCAGCAGTCACAGTTATAGTCACAGTTTCCACACAAATACAATTACGTGTTCCTTACCTTTTAATGCATATGCAAATGCAGCTGCTGAATGTGTGCAAAAACAAAAAAATAAATTCATGCTGTGCGACAATTTGGAACCCATTGAACACGAATTATTAAAACAAATTTTCACAATTCTAAAGAAACTCTATTCTATTTGAAGAAAAACGATGCTTATATTTGCCTTCTGTGTATCGTGATGGGGGCATGTAGAGGCGAAAACATACCTGGAATCGACAGCAAAGTATACATAAGTATATGAAAGGAGTTTCTTCCCTTAGGTTAATTCATAATTATAAGAAAATATAACTGCTTTCACTCAAGACGGCCAATTTGCTTAAAAAGCTTAAATTATTTGGCTTGAAGGTTAAAAGTTGGGATTTTAATTATAGCACAAGAGAATGGATATGAAGAGATTGGGACACGAATGGCAAATTATGAGAAAATTTTGAGAGGCTTTTTTAAATTTAAGTAAATTTAAAAGAAATAGTTATTTACAATAATATCAAAAAAAGTCAAAACAAAAGTATAGGTTCTCTACAAAACGCTTCTAAAAAGGGTAAAAAAAAGCCATTTTTGCCACTTTAAGCTTAAATTACTACAAAAAATATCGACGTGATGGACCATTTCTGAAACAGATTCGTGTTCAGCACGGAAAAAGTCGAATTTTGTTGCCTTGTGTAGTCGAGTTATAATGAAAACAAACAATTATGAAGGGTAGCAACGGCAGCAACTTCGTTCAGGGTATTCTGCAACACTAAATAGCTACCTAGCAAGGATCAACCAGGCAGTGATCGACGAGTGTCTCAATTGCTGGCAATCGCCTCACGACACAAACCACCACTTCCACTGCGCAGCCGACCCAACACAACATACACCACTCCACTTCTGGACCGACCCCACCCAAGCAGCACCCAAGCAATTGTTTATAAAATTATTCAACATTTTTTTTGCAAAACCGCAGATCTTTCGAGATTTTTTTTTGGATTTATTTATTTGAATCAAAAATGTTGAATTTTAAAACCGTTCGATATGAAAAAGAATGACAGGCACATCTTGTACCTCTCGGCATATGGCTCCCCGCATTTCCCACCGCTACAAATTACAAGTCGACATCAATAGTTTTCTCGCATTCGAGCAGTTTTTGTCTTAAGGCCCTGTTCTGGTGTAGGCGGGTGAATTTTACCTGTATTTTAAAACTTGTGGAAAGAAACCGGGAAAAGATTTTGCTATTCTGTTTTTTGTATTTGGATGCACAATGCATTAAAAAAAAAATTAATATTTGTAAATGGGAGGGATGTTTCAAAAAGTTCTCGGCCTCTAGTAGGGTCTTCTAAAAAAAGGTGTTTTGAAGGATCGTAGCTTTCCGGGAGTCACCATTATCTCAAAGTGAAAAGAAAAACGTGAAAATGGTTTAGTATAAATGCCTTAATGGCCCGAAGCAGAATCATACACAAAAAATTTAATTTGTAAAAATGGCGGCCATTTGAAATAAAAAAAAAATAAAATGAGAAATCGATTTCTCACAAGTTTTTTTTTGCAGTATACAAAAGAAGGGGTAATAGTTTTTTTTTTCCAATGAACGAAGTTCGGGCTATAGCCACGTTAATTCTGCGTCCATTAAGCCCTACATCTCCAATATATGAAAAAAGTGGTTCCGAGAAAAGCGCGCTTAAAATTTCAACAACCGTTTTCGATAAAATAAAAACTATTTTTAATAGATTTCAAATATGGATTTGATGCATGTGGGAGTTAGCTTTTACCAAAAAAAAAAATATCAAACAGGTTTATCAGTTCACTAGAAATTTCGGTCAAAGTGCGTCAAGACATGGTAAAAAAAAATCTCTAAAAATTTCAAAGCTAAATTTTTTTGTCAAAAGCAACTTTTGGAAAAATTACAAACACACAGAAAAAAATAATGAAATTGGAGAGCAATTGAATTGATTTTGGAAACTTCTAAATACTTCAACTCGTAATCTTGTACCCAATCCGCATTCCCTCATTTTAAGAAAAAGTTCTGTTCTATAAAAGCCTTAAGAAAGTGATGGGCCGCTTTTTAATAATGTGCGTAGTGCTACAATTCAGAAACTATGTGTGAAGTTGACATTGACCTGTCCGAAAATATCAAAATGAAATTTAACACGATATCAAAATAATAATTTTAAGATCAAATTGATAATTAATAATTTCATTATTAAACAAAGAAACAAAATTAACTGAAAATGGCACGGTTTATTTTTTACCTAAGTACTATTATTTATTGTTTTATAGAAACAGAACGCCTTGACCAGGGATCGAACTCGGGACCATTTGCACGTTACGAATTGGCATGGCATCTTACCGCACTGCGCTATCGGGCATGCGTGTGGTCACAGGGCTGAGAGCCTACTTATATATTTCTTTTCATTGCTTGAAGTTTCGATGTGAAACACTATTTGTCTCTCTCCTTTTTCTCATTTTCTATACATCCCTTTCCCCTTGTGAGAGTTTCGAAAATTAAATAGATATCTTTTTGACATTTTCTAATATCCTTTGTCATATTGATATTACTTATGGTTCAAAAGAAACTTTATAGTTTAGAAATGATATGAAAAAATTTATATTTGACAAAATGTCAAATTAGCCAGCACATATCGATATGGATCTTATAATTTTGTCTGTGCATATTATAATTTTTTTTTAAGTCTTTTGATAAAAAAAGAAAAAATACGAGGGTCAACGAAATTTTTTTTCGTATACGAGGGTTGGAAAAAAATTGATTTTGTTTATTGTTGTAAAACATATTGACGGATCTCCTTGAAAGTCTTACAGCATGTTTTTAAGACCATAATAGAACGTTTAAGTAAATACAAAATAAAATGTTTCTAGAACAGAAAAGGGCCCTTCTGCACAGTAGTCGCAATACTGTACTCAGTGGTTGGAAAGGTACCCAATTTTCTTACCTATGTACAAGGTAAATGTCAAAAAATATACCTAGGTAAGGTAAAAGGTGTCCGGAATTTCCAGTACCTAAGCTAAAGGTAAAGGTACAAAAAAGGTACTTTTAATTTAAAAGAAATGATTCATTAATTCATTTTAGTAATAAATATTAGCTGTACGGGCTTAAATCCAAATATTAGGTTTAAAAATCCAAGTTTATTTGGAATACACTTTAATTTAAAGCAAAGGTCTTTGCCACGTTTAAAGTTAGAACTCCTTTTAAAAAAGCATCTTTAAGTTGATCACAATTTTTTAAAATCTTTCAAGCATTGAAGTCATGAAAAATTCAAAATTACAACGGAATTTTCCCTGCACAATTGTGATTAGTGCGATAAAAAGAAGCATCATCTTGTAGCACTGGACTAGAGCCAAATAAATAAATTAAATTAAAGATCAATAGCCGTAGCAAAAATGTCAGTAACATTATTCAATTCATTCAACATTAAAAAATTCTTGGAAAAATAATTTCAGCATCAGCATGAACTATGCCGCTCTATTACCTTTAAATCAAACTCTTTTAAAAACTCAAGCTTCACGTGTTTCATTCAAACCAGTACACTTTAAATGCTTTTCAGAAGTTGGATACATTTTCTGTAACAGTTGAACATTTGGATATCTCTGAGTCGGTATTTGCTTCATGAACTTCAGCTAGTATAGTAGCAATTTTTTCATGTGTGTGGGAAAATAGCGAAACACGCTTTCCCTTTCGTAAACAAATGTCGATTTAAAACCTGTTTCCAGTACAAAATTAGTCTAAAAATCGCAAAACTTTGCGAAAGTGAAAATGGGTGCACGGCTGATAGTCCGGCTTCCTTTTTATACCCGTTACTCGTAGAGTAAAAGGGTATACTAAAGTCGTGCAAATGTATGTAACAGGCAGAAGGAATCATTTCCGACCATATAAAGTATATATATTCTTGATCAGCATCAACAGCCGAGTCGATATAGCCATGTCCGTCTGTCCGTCCG
Source organism: Lordiphosa magnipectinata (assembly GCA_037044535.1). NCBI lineage: Eukaryota > Metazoa > Arthropoda > Insecta > Diptera > Drosophilidae > Lordiphosa > Lordiphosa magnipectinata. The sequence continues at coordinate 243,077 of JBAMBO010003380.1, forward strand.
TCCGTCTGTCTGTATGAACACCTAGATCTCAGAGACTAGAAGAGCTAGAGCAACCAATTTTGAAATATAGACTCCTATTGTCTGCATGCAGATCAAGTTTATTTCAAATTTTTGCCACGCCCACCCCCGCCCCCACAATAAAAAATATTGAATAACTCCCATAATTTTTGAGATATCGATCTCAAATTTAAAACTTAGGTTTATATTCGCAATCTATAAGCCCACAAATTTTCATCAAGATCGGATGAAAAATAGCCGAGTTAAAAATGTTGCATACTTTTCGGCTGTCCCACCTCAGGCACACAGGAAGGCTATTAAGCATTTGTTTTCATGAGTAACGGGTATATCGAAGTCGGTTTCTAGCATGAATCGCTTAATTTTTGAACACGGAATATTTACCGGACGTCCAGTTAAATCCACAAACAGATCCCGGATACTTTTCTTTTCAATATGGCAGAGCGCGGTAGCATCTCGGCTATAATGTAATCAGAGCGAAAACATCACGTACGAAAAGTACCTAGTGCCTTACCTATGGACAAGGTAAATGAAAATTATGACCTAGGTAAGGTAAAAGGTACTCGAATTTGAAAATACCGAAGTAAGGTAAAAGGTACACAAAAAATATGTATCTAGGTACTTCCAAACACTGACTGTACTACTACTCCAAAAACTCTGAATGTTTCATTGAAATTCGAAAATTTTGAAATATTATGGAAAATACTCAAGAATTTTTTTTTAACAATTTTTGATTTTTTACAATTAATTGGTATTTTTAAGTATTGATAGAATATTAGATCTTTTTAGATGTTCTTTGTGAAGTTTTTTATTAAATGTGGAAAAAACGTTTAATTTTTATATATTTTGATTAGTTTGAAAATTCTTAATATTTTCTGAACCAACAACAAAGTATGTGCATCACAAAACGAGGAGAAGGACCTCACGGCTCTTTCAGTCTAAGTTTAGTTTCTTATTTTTGAGCACTGATCACTAGCACATTGACTCAGGACAAATGGGGTCATTCGCTTTGATAGTGTAAATTTCATTTGTGTTCCTTAGAGCTTATTGCTGAGCGAGTGCAAAACAAAACACGGGATTCACCCTCTTCCGCTCTCAGCACTAACTCTTCAAGCTACTCAAACCATATCTCTAGCACTTCATTTCGTTTATTATTTTTGTGCTGCTTTTGCTCTGCTCCAGACGTTTTTCATTGTTATGAGACACTCTCTTATTGTAGTTTTAGAATTTCTAATATTTTACATTAATATACAGCGCATGAACTTGTTTTGGTTTGTTTTTTTTTTGGGTTGAGTAGAAACGTATTGTTCTTAAGCACCTAGCACATGCCATACAATAAATTATACTTAACACACACATTTTGTTGCAGTTTTTTTCTCTCTTTCTCTCTCTCTCTCTTTATTTTTAAGTTTCCAGACTTGAGGCACATCTTGTTGTGGCCCCTTGGAGAGGGTGGGGACGGGCAATTGCCAACTATTTTGCACTTTGCTCCAAAGTTTTTATACCATTTTTATCTGGCAACGCGTAAATATTCGTTAAAAGTTGAAATTTAATTTTATATCCCTGGCCAATGTTGCATCGCCCTGCAATAGCATTTCGTCAAGTGCAGCGGGGAAAAACACACGCTAAAAGAAAAATGCACAAAATCAGCCAAATAAATTTCACCTGCACCTTTTTGGCGGATGCGCGTCTGCTGGTTAGTCTTAAATTTATGTCTAAACATAAATAAAGCTTTGCCAAGCAGTTTTACGCTTTACGTGTAGCGGGTCTGCAGGCAGCTTCCCCTTTTCAGGGGGGACACGCAATTGAATTCGAGATTACGTCGTTTAGATAATTTCCTTGAGATAAATTCAAAGCAGCTGTAATGGCATTTAATATTTATTATTATTATTAATCCGCAGGCCCACATTGTCCCTTTTTTTTTTTTTTGCTTTCATATTTTTGCGGCTTGTTTCTAGGAAGTCAACACATTGGCCGGTTCAATGACTTCATCTCTGGGCGAACCTAAATGGGATTTTCTTTTTATTATTGATGTCTTCATGTTGTTTATGTGTCAACAACAAGCGAATACGCATAAGCAGAAATTTCATTAAGTACACAATAAAAATTGCTAAGCAAGTGGAATTGTGAGAGGGCCAAGAGCAAAATCAATTCGTGGCGATTGTGGGACAACTTTTGTTCCAATTGCTTCAATAAATGAATGAACAAAAATAGTTTAGTTTTGGGGAATTTAGTTTCAATACAGCAAAAGCAAACAAAGACAAAAGGATGATGCTCTTCCAAGTTGATGGCATTAAAGCTGAGAAAGCACTCTCGAATTTAATCAACAAAGTTAGCTTTGTCTGTGTGTAAATCTTAATACTTTTGCCAAAGCTCGCTTCAACAGATCTTGCCAATGCACATAATGGACATTAATGAAAACTTGCTGTATACCCCGGAGTTGCCTGGGTTCTTTTGAAGTGTGGGGATAAGGTACATATATGAGAGCTATATACATACAAAATTGAGTTTACTGAAAATCGCTATTAACATTTGAACAGTGCATAGCTGTATTAGCATTCATCGCTCATTTTGGTGATATTACCTTGAATGTTGGATTGTAATTTCGTTCTTTCGTTGTCTAGATATCTAGATATGTTGCAAGATATGGTTCAAACTAAAAGATTAACCGTTAAGCGTGGTGGTAGAAGTACGGTTTTTTCTCAAATTTAACAGCATTGCAATGTTAACAAACAACAGACATCTGACGGAATTGAAGCGTGTGCACTGTATTGAATGTTTGGCTCATCTCGTTCAGTGTTGACTGGAAGAATTTGTAGTTGCCGATGTTGTCGTTCAATAGTCGCACGTTGTAATCTTGGTTAATTAATTTGCCTCTTCTTCTCTTCTTCTCAATTGTTCTTGCTCAATGAAAGCTTCGTTTATCTCTTCAGACCGTAGCGCACGACTTTCAAGCATTCCAATCCGAGCCGATTACCTTCAATAGCACGTTCCCTTACTGTTCGACATTTCGGAATCGTGTTGCATTCTGAGAATGCCGACCTAATACTGGTCAGGACCTCTTTTTGGCATCGTAACAGATAACAAACTGTGAATGATCATCACTTTGTATAAATCGCACATAAATTTTCCACATTTTACATTTATAGATTTGGCGGCTTTTCCAAATAATTCCAAAAGAAACACTAAACAATTCAGAAAGAATATATTCCATTTGTGTTGAACTGTAACTGAATTTAACCGAAAATCGAAATGTTTATTGAATCAAAAGGGAGTATTTTGCTTAACTAAAATAATAATACTTATTCTTAACTTTAATTTAACAAATTGAATATGTGTACTCACTTCTTGTGTTTCTGTATCACTGTATGAGTGTTGTGGAATTTCAGCCAGAGATGGTTTGCGGTCACACTTGGCAAGATATGATATGTCGCCACATCTACGGTCCCCTCAGTGGCTTCGTCAGACAGCGAAGGAAACGAAACTGATCCTGTAGGATATGGTGGTGGCGATGGCATCCGAGACGACGGTAGCGGTGCAGAAATTTCTATGGGGGTCAGTGCAGGGTTTCTGCAATAGTTTCTTTGACAGGAGCTGTAATTTGTAGCAATTTGTTCTAGGGCACATTGGGCCAGATTTTAGTTTGGTATAGAACAAAGTTTTTTCGGCTCATAAGAATTGCACAAAGTCGTTCTCAACACAAGTGCCTTATCTTTTTCATTCGACTTTTCCACTGAAAGTGCTGCCGCATTCACAAGAAGATTAGTGTTCTTTTTTTGCTTGTCTGCCAGATCAGATGCCAACTTCAGTCGTGATCCACCATCGTTGTATGCCACACGTGGACGTCCCACTTGATTCATTGTTAATGTGCTATTTACTAGAAATATCATGTTCGACGATAACTATTTTGACTTTTTTGCCTTGAATGTTCGAACAATGATTAAAACAATGACTAAATGTTTATTTAAATGATAACCCGAATGGGAAAATGATAAAGAAAAGGATAATTAACATTCAACTTTGCAACTTTATGAACAGCAGCTACGTGCGTGCGACTTCTACGGCTGACTCTCAACGACTGTTGCTCTCCTTCTAGTTGATCGTCTGTCTCTGCCAAACGTCCGTCTCCTTGGCGCCACTGCGTACCGGCGACACTCGAGTGTGGTGCCACTTTACATAAATCTTAAAATTTTTAATTTTTGTGTCAATTTCATTTCTCTTCTTTGTGTTCACTGCATGCTCCTTTAGCTGCTCAAAAATTTTCGGTTGTTTCCATTGCATACATTAAACAGTGTTGCATGACTGAACTCAAACTCAACTGCAAATATCAAGAGAATGTGCGCAGAGCCGCAAAAAGCATTAATAATACGATGAGAAATACACTTTAAGGTCAGAAAGTTAGTTTTGTACTCCACAATTCACTGGCACGTTGGTTAGGTTTTTTCCTATATAAGGAGGTGCTTCTAGTTGAGAACTTTGTGGTGCCTCTAGTTCAGGACTTTGAGGTGCCTCTAGTCGAGAACTTTGAGGTGACTCTAGTTGAGAACTTTGTAGTTCCTGTGCCTCTAGTGGAGGTGCCTCTAATTAAGTACGTTGAGGTGCCTCTGGTTGAGGACTTTGTGTTGCCTCCGGTTGAAGACTTTGAGGTGCCTCTAGTGGAGGACTTTGAGTTGCCACGCGTTGTGGACTTTGTGTTGCCATGCGCTGTGGACTTTGATATGCCTCGATGAGGACTTTGATTGAAATCGGTATGAGTGCTATGACAGAACCCGAATCAATTAGAAAGGTTGAAAAATTGGAGCTGCTACTCCCTTTTACGGCGGGCGAATGTATGTTCGCTGTTATAGGCCGGCTGTAGAATAGAGAGTTCTTTTAGTTTTCCTGCGTGGTGAACATGTACACAGAAAAAACGAGAGCGTAAGTTAAAGTCGGTTCTAACCGACTTCGATATACCCGTTACCCATGGAAAGAAATGTTTAATAGCCTTCCTGTGTGCCTGAGGTGGGACAGCCGAAAAGTATGCAACATTTTTTTAGCTCGGCTATTTATCATCCGATCTTGATGAAATTTTCTGGGCTTATAGATGTTGCGAATATAAATCTAAGTTTTAAATTTGAGATCGATATCTCAAAAATTGTGGTTATTCAACATTTTTTATTGTGGGGGCGGGGGTGGGCTTGGCAAAAATTTGAAATAAACTTGATCTGCGTGCAGACAATAGGAGTCTAGATTTCAAAATTGGTTGCTCTAGCTCTTCTAGTCTCTGAGACAGACGGACGGACGGACAGACGGACAAACGGACATAGCTATATCGACTCGGCTGTTGATGCTGATCAAGAATATATATACTTTATATGGTCGGAAATGATTCCTTCTGCCTGTTACATACATTTGCACGACTTTAGTATACCCTTTTACTCTACGAGTAACGGGTATAAAAACGGCAGAATATTTTCAATCTTTTTAATCTTGGAGTAAGTCCGGCATGAGCTTGAAAATTCAATCTCGATTTACAGGATATTCGACACAATTCAAGCCTCCAGGGAATGGCCCAAGCCTTTCGAACTTGAATCATTCCAAATGTGCTTACTTCAATCCCCTTTGAGATCACATGTTCATAATTAAGAGAGAGAGAGCGACAAAATTTTAGTAGCATTTTGATTTGAGAGCGAGAGCGAAAAAGTTTAAGTAGCATTTTTGACATGCGGCAACAAACGATGGCGATAGTCGTGAGCGATTAGATGCCATTCCATTGGTGGTTCGAATCCCAGTTGAGCCCAATAAATTTTTATATTTCTTTGATTTTCAGAAGTTTTAAAAAAACGAAAACTGGTGTGGGTCTTGAAGTGTAGAAGGGGATGTCCTATGGAATATGGCGGAGGAAAGGAAGAAGAGAGGTATCTTTTTATTAAGATTAATATGTTCTCGAATTTTTTGCTTAATTCAATCTTTTTTAAGATTACCCCGGTATATATGTAATCTTTTTCGGGATTAAAACAGGCAGATCCACTCAATCTTTTTCCGGATCGGGTCAAGCATATTCGGGATTACGTTGTTTTCATTACCGATTGGGAATGATTTGATCACGTATGGATTGATTTTTTTTTTGAGTGTAAGTGCAGCATCAAATACATGCCAGCGCAGGTTGATAGACATGATGTGGCGTAGGCTGCAGGGCTTGGACTGCTTGCGTGGGCAGAGGGTATAGACAGGTTGAAGCTGTTGCCAACCAGCACGATGCCTGGAGCATGGGCTGCAGCCGATGTGCACTGCATGAGCCTCAAGGTGTTGCTGTTGTTGCATTGCGTTAGTGCGTATGTGTATTCAGTGTTTGATTGCGGGCTCATAAGTCAGTGCTTTGTTTTACTAATATTATAATATTTATTCTTAACTTTTATTTATAAAACTGAATATATGTACGTCTGCAGCCATCTTGTATCACTGTATGAGTGTTGTGGTCACGGTTGCCACTTGACAAAATTAGCCTACACCAAAAACAATTCAAAAAAGAGCCATTTTTAATAAAAAAGAGCCAAAAAATTTGAATTCCCTTATTCATGTTGTATGTGCATTTAATAAAACAAAAAATTTCTCTTTCCCAAAATCGTTAAATTATACATCCATTTCATTTCTTCAGTATTTTTAACCGTACAAATAAACCCAAAAAAAATTTCATATATTACTTAATTTCCATGGCAAAGAGGCATAACAGCATAACTCGAGTTATGTTAAATTTGAGATTCTAATGCCAATGGCTTTCTCGGCTTTAATTCTATATTTTGTCCAAATTTCACACTAATCGGATGAACAAAGATAAAACGGTAAAACTAAACAACATAAGTCTTGAGAAGTCTAAATTGGTAAAATAACAACTTGATCTTATCAAAAAGACTTATATCAGTATACTTAAAGAAATAAATCTTTCAATCTCTAAAAAATTTCCACTTAAGACCAAACACTTTTTTCACATACTCATCTCCTATGTAGCATCTATTTGCCAGATAAACTTAGAATTTACTCCTTTACTTGTTAGTTTATGTGATAGTTAGTGCTTTATAGAATCTGTGAAATCGGCACATAAAGGTAATAATTGCTTCCTATTGCTTTTATTCCTTATTGCCACAGATTTCTTTACATTTTAACAACTAAATAGTCAAAAAAATTGTATTGTTTACATACAAAAATCACACTGTAAGATTAGTTACTTCTCTATATATCAAAGTATTTAACAGACCACACATAATGGGGATCGGTACTTGTACACAGCCCCTTGCAAAGCATTATTTTTGAAACTGAATCAAATTCGAGTTTGAACGAATTTGCCGAGCCAGCTCCAAGTAAAGTATCTATAAGTGTGTAACAAAAGTTTTGAGAATTACAGTAAACAACAAGGTTCAGTTCATTTAAGAGTGGGCGGTGATTAGAATCAGATATATGTATGTATAGATATAGATATAATTTTCGTTTGCTAAACACGAATCTGTTTTCTAAAATGGTCCATCTCGTCTTGATTTTAGGTAATTTGGTCATTAAAATGCTTAGAATCCAAATTTTGATTCGTTTTGGGCTCGTTTTGTAAAGGAGCTACACCTTGTTTTGACTCTCTTTGATAATATGGTAAAGTACCATTCTAAAGACTAAAATATTATCCCAAACAGTTCTACGATTTTCTTAAAGAAAGATATACCATTTTGCATATATGATTAATAGTTATGGTCCATACCTTTCAAAAGCGCGATTGTATCGAAAAAGTGAAAATATGATACATTAGTATTAGTTAAAATACGATATATCCTCTCTGTTGCAAAATTTGGCCTTTTTTGTAAACCCATAGATTAGAACATCTAGACCTAAAAATTGCTGAGTCGACACAGTTCCTGTCAGAAATTAATCAGCTGCTCGCACTCCCTTACGCTCTCCGGATACATTTGGGAAAATGTCTGTCTCGCTCTAACCACTGTGATTTGCCACTGAATTTATAAAGTATCTTTTTGGGCACTATCTCTAGTACTCATTCTCCATGGTAAACCTGAGTAGTCGGGGAGCATCCCACTGCTCAAACAAGCTCGCGCAATATCTTTACCTAAGGACAGTCGTCTTGTCACGGCTATACCCAAAATTATAACTCGTTTTACTTCGCATTATTTTTGGATCTCTTTTAATTTATAAGTCATATTCGGGCTCAATGCAAAAGAGCCAATTCCAATCAAAAAGTTCCAGTGCACCAACAGGAAAAAAAACACAATTTTTGGTGCATAAACAACCGAAAAACTTTAGCGTATTCAAACGCTTTGCCTTTTGGCTGGTGAAATTGAAAGTAAATTGCAAATTTGGTACTGAAAAATATAAGCTACCCATAATACGAAAATAAATCATTGTTCTATGAGTCAATTTAAGATGTTTCTGTATCCCTCAATATGACAGACGGACTTTATTTTAATTTTTTAATTATACATTCTACAAACACTTTCGATTTCTTAGAGGCTAGCAAAAGCGAAAAGTAAAATGTGAAAAACTCGTGTTCTGATTTCCGCGTTGCCGAAGTTCCATTCAGTTCGATGGGCATTCATCAATCGATAGTCGTCTATGTGTGAAGTCGTCTAAAACTGATGACCAGTAGGGAGAATCAGCTTGGACGGCAGTGGAACCACTAGATCATTAAAGTAGTTCCTAAGCAATTTCAGTTTTAATTCAGAACACGAAAACAAAAACGTTGCGGAATTACTCTTGAAACATAAGTGGACTTGCGCAGAAGGCAGATAGATTTAATTTAATTAAAAAATTCAACTTGGTTTTCATTGCCTTTTACCTTCCATTTGTAGGTGGCTAAGGCCTCATCAATCATGCATTTGATTTCTCTTTTAATTAGTCGCCAACTTTTTACCATCAATTCCCATTTGTCACCTTTTGACATTTTGTGCCTGTTCGATCATATTTGTGTTTGCTCAACAACAACAACAACAACTAAAACAGGCACACAATATCGCTGGGTAAATGATCTCCTTGGGGTAGCACTTACCTCATCTCATATAACCCACAAAGAGCAGCTCGCTATAGCCATTGCCATTTTGTTTAGAAACTTTTAATTAGTGTTGGAAAAGTTTTTCAATTAACACCACCTGCACAACTATTTATTTTGTTGGCAGCGCTGTCGACGCTAACGTCTTTGAAATATTTTTCGCTACTCATTGTTGCTGTTGTTGCTGTTGCAGCCTGCCCGTGTAAATTATAAAAATATATATATTTTTTTGAAAAAAACAAAAATAAAAAAAACACTTCTTTGCACCTTGCCGGGAATGAAGAAAACAATACAAAATAATTTACCGCCACGACGAACTCTTCGCAAAATGCGGCAAGCCGCCATTCTGGAATGTTTACTAATTGATTTTGTACTTGAATCGTAATTTAATATAAATTGCACAAGTTGTGACAGCTTGAAACAGTTGGCAGTTTGGCAGGTTGTTTTTTAATATTAATTAGGCGAACAGCATAAAAGTTGAACTTCGGGGTGACACGTGCCTCGATAATGACCACCACTTAATTATGACAATTTGGGGGAATTCAATTTGGTCAACCTAACCCCCAAATGTGTTTAATTTCCTCAACATTTCCCTACACACTCGGAGGCACTTCCTCTTTCTCTAATTTGGTGAAGCTATCATATCTTTTTGGCAGATGAAAATGAATTGACAAAAAAGAAAAAAAAAAACAAAAATTAAGTAGCCAAAAGTTGGTGGCTTCGCATATTTCATAGCCAACGTGGTCCGTGTGACCCACGTTTCAAATTTAAAATAACTTAAACGACTTGAAACAAGCGCATGACATTGCTGATGTTGTTGTTGTTGCTGTTGCTGTTGCCACGCTGACAGGCGCTGCTGTGTCATGCCGGAAGTCTGGGGCAATAATAGAAAAACACACCCAATTTACGTAAAAAATAATTCACTGGGCACAACAAAACAGCAGCTGCTCCTCCTCCACCGGAGTCCACCTGCTTCCTGTGAGAACGATTCACCTTTTTGGGTACAAAGTCGCGCTGTTTTGTCAACTTTTTCTGTATAATGCCAATCTTGAAAAAAAAGAGCAAGACTGTAGGTTGAAGTAGGGTATATTCGACATCACCGGTTGCTTGTTCTTCCGAACTCTGCTTCACATAAATTCTTTTGAAATTTCTAACAACACTTTAATCTATTTGGTTAACAATTATTTGTATCAAATTTTACCCTCACTGATCATCCACAAGTCGAACCCTTATGTAAATAATTTATATTTATTTACATCCTGTAGCCAAGGCACGTGTGCCCTTGTGCTTTGGCAATTGGGAAAAAACTTGAGAGCAAAAATTTCCATGCCTTTTCCTCAAACTTGAAATGATAATCTAGGAAATGGCCAGGCCATTTGCCCGGAAATGACTTAGTGTTTGTTGAAAATTACGTAGACGGAAGAAGGTGTAATGAATTTAATTGAAAAATGCGTGTAAAGGGAAATGTACGACCAAATCGAGAGCTTTAAAACGAGCATAAATAAAATGGAAACCGATTAACCATTTATATTGGTTTTTGATGTCACCCAACGCTCTAAAGAGACCTTGGGGGATTGCTAAACAAACCGACTGGTCCCTAATATGTGTGCTAATGCAGTAAAACATAAATTCCATTTGGCTGGGGTGACACAATTAATTAACTAACCAGACAAACAGCCAAACAGCCGTTGACAGTTACATAATTTTAGATCAAACCGAGTCCTTGAGCATTTTTGTGTGCCGCTGATAGTTCCCTCGAGTGCCATTTGAGAGGCATTTAACATGTGCGATAAATGGGTTCTGGGCCAAATATATTTGTGTTAATAATAGACATTTTCAATGCCATTTTTCGTACCACGATAGACACAGGAGATGAAGAGAGTGAGATAAATAAGAAAAAGTCTGAAAAAGTCTAATTGAAGGAAGAAAAGCCCCCAAGTATGACCGAATTGAGGCTCAATGGGAATGCGCTCAGAAGAAATCTGTCAAAGTTTTCTAACATCTAATTTGTTTGCAACTTCAAAAATTAATATCTTTTGAACTACAAAAGCCCCGTAATTTAAGTTATGTTTAGGGCAATAAAATGTATTGTCTTAGAACCAATATCATGGTGATTATCACTGAGAAAAAATTATATATGGGTATTTCCATGATGTCGAACGCGACAGTCGTTCGCATTTAAAGTGGAATAGAAGTCAAAGTAAAATAATTTTTTTTATCTTTTGAGAAAGCGAAGAGCGATTCGCACGCGACAAAAAACGGAATAGGTGCTTTTGGCCATCAATATAAAATCAAAACACAGGAAGATTAGTGCGACTAATTTTAAAATGTTGTTGAATAATTTATCTGTATATTAGAGTTTATTTGATCGAAAAATTTTGTTTATTTTTTTTATTTCAAAATAAAATATGATTCGATACGTGACATTGCGAACGCAACACTTTTTTCCATCATTTTATTTATGTGGATTCTGTTATAATACGAAGCAAAAACTTACGGTTGATTGCAATCACATAGTTTCTCATGGTTTCTTATTTTTTTATAACCCTTTGTACCCTCTGAAAGATTTTAGATAGCAAAAGTAATTGATAGGCACTTTTATCAAAAAAATTTGCAATATTTATGTCCAAATTAGAAAATTCGCGCTAGCACAGCCGTGAAACCGAATATTTCGAAGTGGGTTATGATTAAATGTAAGATTGGCTTACATTAGTTCAATTTAATTGTTTCCTCTTGAATATTTGATAAAACAGAGTGTTTTTAAGAACTTTTAGTTTTTTGGTCTTGGTGGACCTTTTGGTGGCAATGCCCATATATACTTTAGCAACAATTACTTAATATTATTAAACAATTTAAAAAGTTTTTAAATTTGGATTTTGATAGATAAAGTAAAATACTATTCAGCATTATCAATACGAGACCTGTTCGATAAGCCAAACCTGAGAAATCCAGTTTTTAAAAAACCCTTATTTTAAATTTTTCCGTTTTTGACGATTTTTGAAATTGTTTATAAAATTAAAAAAAAATTTTTTTGCAAAACCGAAAATCGGATTTTTTTTTTATTTAAATCAAAAATGGTGAATTATATAACCGTCCGGTTTCAAAAAGAATGATCCGTATGCAGAACCCGTATGAAGACTTACCTCACAGATGTTGCCAATAGCTGGTGATGGTGACGGCTCCCAACTTTCACCGAACGCAGGCCAGCCAAGCAGCTGTTTCCACAACTGCTCAAAATCTATACATATACACGCACTAGCTGAAACCGCCGCGACTTCCGTCCGCATCCAAGATTTTGAGAAATTTTAGAATTTGTGTTGTTGTATATTAATATGTATGATTGGCTTCATTTTATCTTGTAGACAGTTTCGAGTTCCCAGCTGGTAAAAATAAATTAAAATTTTGCGTGGTAACTGCGATGGCCTGTACACATGTTTATTAATTTTATCCCATCCCGTCCAACCAAATTTTCTAGGCGCTCGGAAGCTCCAGGATTATATATTAGTCCCTTACTGTCAAGAAATCTAAAATTTAAAATTGGCTCAACAACGCCAAAGAGGGCCAGGCCAAGCTTCACTCAATCTCTTGGCGTTGTGTGCTTATAATTTTTCGCATAAGAGAACACAACTGTCAGTTACACCTACTGTCAAGTGGATGCAGAAAGTGTACCTCTTCCGCAGAACTACTTTGTGAACTTCGGCTCTAGCGATATTTCCGTCCCGTGCCCATTTCTAGTAAATAAGTGAGGATTGTGCATTTCCTTAGTCTTTCCCGAGATTTAAATAGACAATATTTTTTGATAAAACTTTGACATCCATGAAAAAAATAGGGGTAAAAAAAAAGATTGAGAATTTCAAATAAGTACCGTCTCGTTAAACCAATGACTTAAACTAAACTTTAACTTTTCTTTCTTGAAGAAAATAAGTTACTCGATAACAGGCAATCTGGTTTTCGCAAACATAGAAGCTGCACAACAGCAATAATAAAAGTAGTTGAGGATATACGACAAAAATTGGATGACAGTTATGTGACTTTTCTAACCCTTCTTGACTATAGTAAGGCCTTTGACACGGTAACCCACGATATACTATTAACTAAGCTTAGATACTTAAATAATTTTTCTGAGACTGCTCTGAAATTAATAAAATCATATCTAAGCGGCAGAAAACAAGCTGTAGTAGCGAATGGATGTGAATCAGAACTGGTTTCAATCACGCGGGGAGTCCCACAGGGATCAGTGTTAGGACCACTACTATTTGCCGTTTATGCAAATGACCTTCCCAAATCTTTATTAACGAGTGATGTCCATATGTATGCAGATGACGTCCAAATGTATGTTAGTCGACCGTTAAGTAAAATCTGTGATTGTATTGATATATATAATTCTGATTTGTCACGTGTTTCTGAATGGGCAAATAAGAATGGACTGTCTATAAACCCGAGAAAATCAAAATGTATTGTTATCTATAAACGAAAGATCGTTACAGAAAACTTGCAAAAACTTAAGATAGATAATCAGACCATTGAATATGTAGAAAGAGCCGAAAACTTGGGACTGACTTTTAATAATACTCTAACATGGAATGATCAAATTAACAAAACCGCTGGAAAAATGTATGGTCTGTTGAGGCAGCTAAATTACACAAAAACACTTCTGCCTACTAAATTTAGATATCTAATCGCAAAAGCTTTCCTAATTCCAACACTGACATATGGAATAGAAATATTTGCCAGCAGTGATATGACTAGTCAGAACAGAATAAACAAACAAAATGATTCCCTTTTCCCATTTTTAATGGAAACAGGGTATAAAAACAAAAAAAAATGAACTAATGATCAAAACAAAAACAGAGTTGGTGTCATAGGACGCACAATTCAAATTTGCTAATTTGTTTTAAGGGGTGCGCGAAGAGGCTGCAAAGTTTTCCATAAATTTTCAATTTTTGTTAAAAATTGGGAAACACATCTTTTAAAATCGCAATAACTAGACATATTTTAAAAATTGACAAATCGACGCATGTCGCACAGATTTCATTGTCGAAATTTTTATAAAGCTTAACGCGTATGTCAATGTTACAACTGGCTAGCTTAAGGTTTTTGGTTGATTATAAATCTTTATAACCAACACAAATCAACAGATATTAATTACAACATTTTGGAATAGCAATTGGGTATGTCCGTACAACGATCGCTGTTTCGAGAATAACCAAATTCCCTCATTAGCGGACTTGTTTTGCTGTTTACACTTCAAACAAACATCCAGTTAGTATTTAAACAACTGTAGGCGGCGAATAAAGACATAGGAATTTTTTGTTTGAAGGTGTTTGTTTACCAATTTGTTGTAATTAATTCTGTTGCTTATGGCTGCTGCTAGGTGGTTGGGCTATCCGTCCAATGTTCCTCCTTAGCAGGGAGTTTTTTGTAAATACACAAGGTATTTTTTGCTTGTTTTATAATAGGGAAACCGTTTTTTTTGTTTTTATTACAAACATTATGGCGTACTGACCATTATTTATATGTATATGGGGTTTAGTGACCTGTTTTTGATTTTAGTCAATGTTACAATTGGCTAGCTCAAGGTCTTTGGTTAACTATAAATCTTTATAACCAACACAAATCAACAGATATTAATTACAACATTTTGAAATAGCAATTGAGTATGTCCGTACAACGATCGAATGGGTAATTTTTAATTCAAACTTTGTGGCCTCCTCGCGCCGCTTAGAATTGAATTTTTTGAGTTGAAATTGAGTTTTTTTTTGTTTGAAATTGTGTAATCTATGATACAAAAGGAATACGTTAAGGGGGCGCCCTTTCATTTGTTCATGCATATATATGTATGTTACTGCTTTGTTTTTTTGTTCTACACACACACAAACTACATTTCTGTGTGTGTGACATTTGCGTTAGCTCTCGCGCTCACACTCCCGCTCTCTCTTTCGCGCTGTTAGCAAAAGCGCTCAGCTCAAAATGTTGGCTGAGCGCCATACCTGTTGTAGTTGTATCATGGTATGTGTGCAGAACAAAAAAACCATGCAGAAACAACAAAAACAAACAACGAATTTTGATCCTCAGAGCAGATATGTCGTTAGAGTATTTAAGAGCGTAGCTGTTGTTGGCTTTATTTATGTGTGGAGACAATAGACAACAGTTACAGAGCAAATAGAGAGTTATTTCCCATACAGACTTTTTTTGGGCATTTTAACACATTTCGAAGTCAAATTATCAACATTTTTGCATAACTAAACAAAGTTCTGTACCAAATCTTAGATCTCTAGCGTAAGCGGTATTGGCTGTGGGTTGTTAATCTGTCAGTCAGTCAGTCGGGCCAAGAGATTTATAAGTATAGATTATAATGAGAGTTTATTTTTGTTTGTATGTACGTTTCTTCCTTATATTTGGGGGTCTAAGCCTGTCAACTGATTCAAGCCGATTAGGAAAGAGTCATAGGCCTTATCTCAATTCTGTGTACCGGTTCGAAAGCGGTTAAAAACGGTTGAAAAGTGGTTCAGAGCCATATTTCAGAAGTCATTCAAGCTATGAATTTGAAATCTGCTCTATGGGTTGGTGTTGGAGTTTGGAATTTGACATTGGGCTGGATCAGGACCAGTATTGAACCGGTTTCGAACCGGTTAAAAAGTGTTTCAGAAAATTGTTCCTCAAAAGTTATTTAAGCTATGAGCTGAATATGTGGTCTGTAGGTTGGTAATATGGAGTTGGATATTTTAATGGATCAGGACCAGCATTGAACCGGTTTCGAATCGAATGTTTCAAAGCCATACCTTAGAAGTTATTTAAGCTATGAACTTGAAATCTGGTCTTTAGGTTGGTAATATGTAGTTAGATAGTTAAGTGGATCAGTATTAGTATCGAATCGGTATCGAAACGGGTTCGAGCAGGTTAAAACGTGTTTCAGAGCCATACCTTAGATGTTGTTTAAGCTTTATACATGAAATCTGGTTGAAGGTTGGTAATATGGGGTTGGATATTTTACTGAACTAGGACCGCAATCGAGCCATAACTCAAAAGTTATTTAAGCTATGAACTTTAACTTAAGACTGTTGTTTGGGGGAAGAAACTGGATATTTTACTTGATCAGGAAATATAAACGCTCTCATAAAAAACTTACTCATTTTATGCAAAGGAACCGGGTAACGCCCGGTATACATCTAGTTCAAAAATACAATTCAAAAATTTGTAATTATTCCGCGTTTCCCTTTCTGTTTCAGCACTCTTCAATATGAATATATGTTTAACACACACACAAATACAAATCCAAAAAAAAAGGGGGGAAATCAAATGTTTAACAGCCGCAGAAAATACGTGGCTTTCCACACGACGATAACGGGGGACGACGCGACACACTAATGCCATTAACTAGTTGGTAGCGACAACTTTTCGCATTGTAGCCGCTGGGCGCACACCTCGGCAACAACATAACGAGCGAACCAACATGAATACAATAAACACCACACCGAGACCTGGGCAGCAGCAGCAGCAGCAACATCATCATGAGCCTCATCAGTAGCAGCGGGAGCTGGAGCATCCTTGTGCTATTATCAACATCATCAGCTATTGTCAAAGTTTGGCGCATTTATTTGGTTGCTCAATCAGCGCCCAAAGCGCTGTCGCTTTTTGCCAACTGCGCCCCGAACCGAAGCTGGGAGTCGCCCATTTACAATAATTACCATCAAATGAACAAACAAAGTTTTGTGCGCCTAGCAAAAGTAACGTTGACCCCAGAAAACCCCAAGCCACCGTATAATTTATACACTTCCCCTTAAGAGTAATAACACTAGACAACTAAAAACCATTGAAAAAGAATGTACAAAAATATTGTAAAAGTAGTTAATTTTATTGTTTATTATAATTTTTACAAAAAAGTAAGGAAAAATATATTTTGTTAGCTTCCTTTTGATGAAAGTTGGAATTTAGTTTATATTTTGAAATATTTTTTTGGATATATTCGAGTTGCTTTTAGTGCGGAGGCAAGAACTCTATTCTTCCTTATTTAATGGAGCTCTTGAACAGAATTTATAGTTGGGCTAATAGAGAAAGAGCTAGCTAAGAAAAGCACATAGGTGAGCTGAAATAGTGCAATACTTCTAGTGAACTGAATTAATTCCTTATCTTCTAAGGTATCTAAGTTTAAAATCCACTAAACTTAAGTTTCACATGTAGAGTAGGTAAAGAGAGAAGGACAAAGCCCCTTGTTTTTTGCGGCACATTATCACTTTGATATCTTTAACCATAGCCCAGACAACTCTTTAGCTAGGCTTGTGTTGCTGCAGATGAAAAATCACCTACCCTGACCCTGAGCATATCCGCAAAGCTGAGGCGTAGACCTCGTAAATTTCAATAAACTAGCTCAAAGTTTCCTGCAATCAAATTCAGTAATCGGTACCCAGTAATTGGAACTTGAAACTCAGTCATCGATACTCAGTACTCGGTTATCAGTACTTCAACCTCCGTACTCGGTACTATGAACTGTATATTTCATACTAGATACTACCTACACAATACTAAGTTCAAGATAGACGGTACTTGATACTTGATACTCAGTACTTGGTACTTGAAACTCAATAATTAGTACTCGAAACTAAATACTCGAGACTTGGCATTTGATGCTATGTACTGAGTACTCGATTCGCAGTACTCGACACTTGGTAGTCAGTACTCGTTATTTGAAACTCAGTCCTCGATAATTAGTAATGGATACTCAGTACACAAAATACCCCTGCTCCTACGGCAAATTTCAAATTACGGCTGACTTTGCAAAGACAAAGGCGTACCCAAAAGAATCTGTCGCAAATACAAAATTCTTTCTAGTTTCCGTCCCCCAGTCTAACCTTTAACTTTTATAATTGTCTTGCAATTTTCTGGCCAGTGTAGCCCACGTCAAAGGCAATGGCGCAGCACCCTCCGGTTGAAGCGGGGAAACTTTGTGTTTCTGGGCCTGCTTATCGCGCAGCGAGCATCACTCAAAACTTTTTTCTCTCTCTCTTTCCCAAGGCTGTCGGCTCAATTTTCCAACATTTGAACATTAGGCCTCCCAGGATTAACAATAAGTGGACGCGGTTTTAACGGAGGGGGGAGGCTTATGCTTTGGGCTAAGTGAAGTTAATGAGAGGTTTGGCAACTAAATGTTGCAGTTTGACAACTCTTGCTAAGCCACTTTAAGATTAAGCAAAAAATTCCATACATAATTGATGCACTTGTGAAATATTTTCGCACTCGGCAAATTAATTAACAAACTCAATTGCCGCATTGCAATTAAAAACCCACCACAAAAGTCAACAACAAGGCCTCATTTTCTAATTATACCGCGAAATAGACAGTCGAATTTGAAGAGCAATTAAACGAACTCAAATTTGTAGTTCTTAATGCCGCTGCTGCTGCTGCTGCCAAGGTAACAAGTTGTTTAATTAACGCGATTAAATCTGATGAGAAGAAGTCGGGGAAAAATGAAAATCTCACAACCGTAACACTGGGTATGGATGTCAACACAAGTTTGTATATTTGTGTTTGGGCAACGCCTTGGCACTCGCACTCCAATTTATGAGCCCAAGAAATGTTTGCTTTTACCTACATGTGATGCACTAACACTTGCCGCTAGGTAGACATGTGCTTGCACCTTGTAAATATTTATGCAAGCGAGGTAATGACGAGGCTGCACCAACTGCCAAGTGGCTGCTTGAAGGTCGCTAAACGCGAACTGCTGTTTGCCATAGTAAATGCGAGTGTTTATTTGAGAGTCTTTCGGGGTGTTTACAGTGTGTACTGACCGTACTCAAATGGGGCGGTGGTGGGGGGTGGTGGCGCAGGTACATGTGAAGTACTTGCCGAATGTTTAAGGTTTAGGTCTTAGATGTAATCTATTAGGCAAAGTTCTGTTAGACTTTAAGGCGAAAAACTCGACACTGAAAGATTGAATGACGGATAAGCAGGGTTGCAAGCCGGTCCTGAACCAAACCCCAAAGAACCGGATCGATGCGGGTTTTTTTGGTTTTATCATACCGGCTCCAGAACCGTACCTTTTGAATTGTTAAACACTCGAACCTGGATCCAAACCTGGAACCACTCTGCTTGGAAAAAGGTTAAGTTCGCAGAATTACTTGAGTCAATTTATTCACAACTTTCAAAACCATGTCCAAACTTGGCATATTACGACTTCGAGAAGGAAATAAAAAATGTACAAAAACTTTTGTTAGCCGTTGTAGAGAACTTATGCATGATATTCAACGAGGCACATTTGGGTACTGATTCACGGTTTTAATAGCCTTTTAAGCTGGTCGCTTCCTTTTGAACAAAAATATGTCTTATCCAATCCATGAAACAAGCCACGGCTGATAAGTAAAAAAAAAACACCGGACCGAACCTTCTTCAGAATTTCAGAGGTTTGCAGCCTTAGTTATAAGCAAAGTAAAGTTCTGAACAACAGCGCTACCAGCAGCCGCAATAGTCATACGGAGGTGTCACGGAAATCTCTTATAATCAAATTCAAACCCAAAACCAATTCTCTCTCACAAGTATCCTTTTCGGTTGGTTTCAAATCTTTCGTATTCTGTTATATATAGAGCAAAAATCACAACCCAAACAATTTTAAGAAGCAAAATTAATACTGAAAATGTAAAACACATTATTTACCTGGAAGGAGTTCATCAAATGCATTACATAATTAGTTTCTTTTACTATTAAAGTTTACGTTTCAATATTTGTCAACTAAAACCATCATCTTAGACACAACACTTCTAACTAGATTTTCATATAAAAAAATGAAATCTCTTGAAGTTCTGCTACATAGACGGATTTTGTGAGCGTTTTGCAAACTAACTGAGTCCACAATCTCTAGAGACTCACTATTGTCATTTCAATAAGTTCACTTACGCTGGGCAGCTCCTGCCGTCACGACAATGGTGCGGTGCTATTTTGACAATTTTTTGGGGTTCAACTGCTAAGAATGACTACGTAGAGGAAGCTAGATTGAAAACATTAAGCTAGAATTCTTTCTGGGATTTCAATCGCTGTCTTTGAACTGAACTTGACTATCAGGCATCTCCGTTTATGATTTTGATCAAATCATGAGAAATCGGAAATGTAAAAGGTTTCCGATTTTAACAACCGACTGTGGTTTTAGTCTTTTAGATTCAGAACCCTAATTATCTTAATTCAACAAATTCTTAAATCGTTTCTTAGAAATCACAGCTCTTACACACGAATAAAGAGATTCATTACGATCCACTTGGGATAGATAGATTATTCATATCCCTTTTTTCATATAATTTGGACAATTTTCTGATACATTTGATGAAAATCTAAGATCAATTTAACATTAAATGGACTTTGTTAATATCCTTGAATTTGTATTTATTATTGAATTATGATCCTAGCGCGCCATTGGCCGTAAGTGGGGCTTCTCCCCTCAAATTGTACACTTGCTTTATACAACCGTCGTCTGCCTCATTCCACTCTATGGAGTCTTAGTCTGGTGGCCGGTCTTGGGTAAACCCTCCGTTCTAAGAACTCTTCAAAAAGTACAACTCAGTGCTAGCTAATGCATGACGGGCGCTTTGCGTACTTCTAATACAGAAGCCCTTTAACATTATGCCCCATATAAACCCTCTAGATCTAGCAGTCAGCTAGGCTAGGCTTGAGAAACAGCTACCTTTTGTGTAGGCTCCCATCGTCACTTGTCTATACTAAGTAGTCAAGTAGCGACACCAACAAATATTGATTATTGACAATTTGATACTATGTATGAGGTCATAATACGAAACCGTTTGGATTGGAACTTGCTCCCCTTGGCAAACTAAAAGCCATTAACATCTACACAGACCTAGGTGTAAAAGTGTCCTTACGTCTTCCCGACCATTGTAGCGTCTTTCAGGCAGAGGTTTTTGCTGTCCAGGAGGCTACCAACCATCTGAAAGAACTTGTGTTCAAGAAAGGAAATGTACTTATCTTTTCAGACAGTCAAGCTGCAATAAAAGCTTTTGACAATGCTAAAACACTTACTGAGTGCTGCTTATCTCTGAATGAGATGGCTCAGCTCTTTAAAATATGTCTTGTGTGGGTGTCTGGACACTGCAACATTGAAGGGAACGAAATAGCTGATCGGCTTGCTAGACATGGCTATACAGCCCAGCTCATACCGAATAAGAGCTCAGTAGGGGTGCCTTTTGCGTCTAGTACGGTTAAAACTTAGGTAGACTACCTACAAAATGGTCACGAACCAATGGAGATCATTTCACACCTGTGAAATCTCTAGGCTTACTTGGCCCACACTTAACTTCAAAAGAATTTTAACATTTTTGTGTCTAGACAGGCAACAAAATTCCCTACTCATATTAATTTTCACAGCACACTGTCTTATAGGCAGGCATGCCGCGAGACTTGGTATCAACCACAATGGCAATTGTAGAAGCTGTTGCTCAGTTGATGAAGAAGAAAGCGTTCAGCATCTTCTCTTCCACTGCTCAGAGCTCATAAGGAGACGATTCGCAATACTAGGTCAGCCTTTTCTACCGGACATATCAGCCGTTTCTGAAATAGAGATGGCTTTGCTACTCAAGTTTGTGCTACTTTCTAAGTGGTTTGATCAGGGATGATTTACGCTTTACGGTCTAAAAGCCAAATTTACTAAAAATTGATTTTCGTACATTGAAAGATGTAGTCTAGGTATTGGTGTTCTTTTTGAAGCTGTAAAACTTCTGAGTTCAAAGAGCTGACTCGGTTCTCGAGTAATTATAATTTTATGTACACAGAAAAAAGATATCAATTTCATGTTGAAATATCAATTTTTTCATATCATTTGGCCAGAAAATAATATCATTCTGATCCAAAATAATATCATTTACTTAAATTGATATTGAATAGTTTCAGAATGATATTTAAAATGTAATAATGATATGTTAAAAAATATCAATTTGAAATTTTTGATATATTTTCGTATCGGAGTAAAATTGATATGAAAAAATATCAAGTTTTTACTCAGTGTAGAAAAACAAGAATTATAAGTATAATTCACTATTTTAAATAAAGGCCAAAAATGCTTTTGGAAAATTGTTTTATATGGTCAGTGGGCTAGCGGTCATAAGTATATGGCAATGGAATTAAAAGCCACTAGAATCCTTTTTACGATATAATTTAACTATCCTATCCAAATGGGTATCGTAACTATCCAATAGATAGAGGCTATCACGGAAGTAGAAATACTATAATATCAGCGGCCATAAACGTCCAGCCCAATAAGGCACCTAGCCCGGATGGTGTTCCAAATCGTGCTCTGAAGCTAGCCATGACATTGAATCCAGCAGAGTTTGTTGTTTGGTTTGTTTGTTATTTGGTAAAGCTGCCTTTACATTTTGCATATATCTCTAAATAGTAGGTTGTCAAACTTCTCTAAAGAGAATCTCTTATCGAATTGAACCTATCAAATTACATCAAACAAGCCAACATTTTCCAAATATTTAGAGTTATTTGCTTTGCTATTACACTATCGTCAGAGAGTCTCTTTAGAGATGTATGACAAGTGTAAAGGCAGCTTAAGGTACTGGAGAAGCTCTTAAGTCAAAGACTCGACGTGGCCATCAGTGCAGCTGGTGGGCTTTCGCCAAACCAGTTCGGTTTTAGAAAGCCAAACTCAACGGTGGATGCGATTAACAAAGTGGTCACAATTGCACGCATTGCTATTAAGGGCTCAAGCTGGAAACGAGAATCCAAGAAGTACTGTCTGGTGGGCACCCTAGACGTGAAAAACACTTTTAACAGCGCTGATTGGAATTGAACATTAAGCGCTTTAGGTGAATTTGGTGTTCCGCATTACCTCCAGGCAATAATAAAATCATACTTCAGTGGCAGAGTTCTTACGTATTCCACGGCATAAGGAAATAAAACCCATGAGGTGTCTGCAGGTGTTCCACAAGACTCCGTTCTGAAACGCCATGTACGCCATTTCTCTACCCCCAGGAGTGCACTTATTGGGCTTTGAGGACGAGGTGGCACTTGTTGCTGTAGGTAACGTGCTTCGAAGGACCGAAGCACCAATGGCTTAGCGTGGCGGATCTCGAGCTAGCGGCGTAAAAGACAGAGGCGGTACTAATAAGTAGCCGTAAGAAGGTGGAATCAGCTTGGGTCAGAATTAATGGCACAGCAATCAAATCCAAAAGAGCCATTAAATACCTTGGAGTAATGTTTCCGAGAACATCTGGCGTACGTCGGAGAGAAGGCAGCAAAATCAAGCATCGCCTGTAACGAACGCGATCAAGCTGGTTTACGGGTCAGAAGCAGCTCTGTCTAAGCTTGGCGGCTGTGCTCAGGGTAACGCAATCATCACCTTACTAAAGAGTTGACAGAGCTAAAGGTATTGACATTGGGGGAATAACCACATTCAGGGAGCTAGTGTACTATGGCAAAAGAACTATGTCTTGTGTCCTTCACTCTTTACCCACCCTGCCTGTAAAAGCCTGTAGCTGGGGGCTTTTACCCTTTTGTGATAGTTGAAGCGGCGATCAGATCATTGGTGCCCCAAGTAGAAAAATATTAATTCATGTTTCACTTCATATAATATTCAAAATAGTTAGTACTAGGAGTGCAATTCATTTTACGCGCTTAAGGCGGCCGCTATGCAATAATTAATGTAATAATTCTGAGACATTACAGCAATGCAAAAGTTCATTCAGCTGAGGCGAAGGGCCGGATCTAAACATTAAATGGGTAGCTATCTGAAGATGTGAATTTCGTATGTTTGTCCGTTATCAACGCATTAAATATTTCAACTGATTATCCAGTCAGTGTTTATGAAACTGAAGAAAAGGGAGAAGTAATCAGTGCAAAACATCAATATCCAATACATACATATGTATCAGCTCTAATTTTAGAACTCCCAATTTCCTTACGGCTATGCCGTACTTACGCTTGAGTCCACCGATGTCAACAGGCCTGATGACGTAGGCAATCGCAGCTTGCTAAACTGGATTGTTGTGGGAGTGATGATTAGCATAAATATATATGTAATAGATATCGTCTCGGATGATCTCCACAATCATGATACCCTAATCGAAGGCAACGGCAATAATTAGTAGGCGTTGATAAAGGGCATTACAAGGAATAAACAAATTTAGCTTTAGTTATCTACTTATCCAAGCCATTAGGAAGAAATGGCACAATGTTAATAAGAGCTGATGGAGCTCTTGGCAGTCTCAATGGGGGAGTTTTGCGCCACGATATGTGGCCGAGCACTTGAGTTGCGTCACAGATGGGGGTGTCAGCGCTGCAGCAGCAGCGAGGTGTACCCGCTAAGGTCGCAGACAAACCACTACAGGTGTTTAGGTTATATAATCGCTGCCGTGGAAGACGTCTGCCAAAGTTGGAGACCAAGGACGCCAAGTAAAGGCTATCAACCAAAACAATTCTGCTGCCGTGGGTGGCCCGCACATTTATCGAGACCCGTAGAAGGCTCTGGAGAAAAATTTTTGGGTTTAACATTAACTCTCACATATATGTACAAACGAACCACTGGCCGTATCAGAACACTTTGTTGCTTGTGTCACCTTGCAGCTGCACTTAGTTATTATTCAATTGCAGGGGTGGTAAAAAACTTGAAGATCTTGTTGATCACCAGAGATGAAGCCACGAGGGCTTATATATGTATATAAAATCCAAAAACGTGGTTGATCAAAAAAATTATTGCAAAGACCGATGAGTCTGCGCGCTGTTAGGTTTTGATAGCAAGTGAGTGCTGCTTAGAACTTTTTTCGGGCAACCACGTGGGGAGGAAGCATTTTGGAAGCTATTCAGCTGCATTAGCTTGACCTTCAAACGGCCCTGGGCCTTGAACGTAATTAGCTGCGATGTTGAGTGAAAGCTCTGCTCACACTGCGGATCATTAAAGTGTACAAGTGGGATTATCTCATTTCTGTTTTTAGTTTATATATGCACCCTCATAAGATCATCAACAAATATTCTCATTTTTTTTGTGAACCAATTCCGATCAATCGATTTCGGAAACAACAACAGGCCAGTAGATTTCCTGCAAAGTTTCCTGTGGCAAGCCAATTGATAACCTTCCAACCTTCTGTAGCACGGGTGCGCAGAATGAGCTTCTCAAGCTATTTTAAGCAATAACAACACCAAGAAATAGAAAGAGATACCCGATTTTTGTTTCTGTGTATGTGTGTGTGCGCAGCGGTGAATAGCGAAAAGCGTTTGGCGACTGGGAGCGAGGCTAACTACGCATAAACAACATTGTTGTTGCTTTTGAATTTGCCAGAGACATAGGAGAGAGAGAGAAGAGAGTCACATATGATGTTGTTGTTGCATCCTCCTGGTCTAATGGGTACAATACTCTCTTGTCTTCACCGTAGGCACGGAACCATCGATGGCTAAAAAATACCTTACAATTGGCGGTTTTTTCTAACAATTCTTCAAAGACTTCCGGATAATTGATTTTAAGTCTACGAAAATGTGCAAAACAATGAAGGCTCCCTCCCCACAAAACATGAATTAAAATGTTCAAAATTAAGCTCAAACCACTAATAGCAGATTCACGCTTAGCCCTGGACCTCTCAGCTCTTTTGTTAATATCAGTCTCTATAAGTAACAAAAAAAAAATAAATTTTATAAATATCAAATCCCAGCAATCACTTGCCCCTTTGTCAAACACATTTCAGTATAAACTCAAACTTTGATAGTTCAACATTTCAGTATAAACTCAAACTTTCATAGAGTAACACATAAGTGAATTTGTATCGGTTTTTTACCAACTATTTTTCACTACCAATACAATACTTACAATTAAAATATCTAACACTAAATATGCCCAACTATAATGGGGCCATCGTTGTGCACGCACTGCAAGTGTTGAAGACACCTGCAACATTACGTGAAATCGTGTTAACGATCGCAAAAAATACTGATCTGTGCCAGGCCGACCTCAAGGAGCCGGTCAAACAGACACTGGAAGTGGGGCACCGTATGGGCTACTTACAAAAGTTTAATGGTAAGTAACCAGACGAATAGGTTGACATTAACTAAAATACCTGTGAATAGATCGGTATTTGCTAATGCCCATCACATTTGCGAAGATGATGGATGAAATGAAAAACTTGGAGAACGAGGAAGAGGAGAAGACAGAGCCGAAACCGCAGGAAAAACCTCTCAAGAAGTCAGAGCCAAAAGCTCAGAAGAAAACTCTCAAGAAACCAGTGAAGCTAGTGGAGCGAATGAAGAATCGCGTGGCTGCACCGGATCCAGATAAAGATAAGTTCACTGGTGCGTCTTCAACCACAGTAAAGCCCAAGCAGTCCTAGTCGGTGCTTAACTATCTTGCCAAGCCGAAGCCAACGAAAGCTAAATTAGATGCTGCTTATATTATTATCCAGAACTAGTTAAATCCACCAATCCACCATAATACACCTGTCCTTAATACAGAAGCAAAAGATGTTGCCATTTTGCCATCCTAGCTGAATGTATCGAAATTTTACTGTTTAGTTTTAAATGTCATGTAATCTTTTCTGCTGGTGGTTTCAAAATTCTAAGAAATTCAACAAAAATGTTGCAGTAAATTAATGAGGAGAATTTGGATTTCCTCTTAAATAAATGATGTTTACAATGTCTTTACAATGTCAAATGTTTTTAATATTACGTAGAAACGTACCTGATTTCATTTTGAAAGAAAATTGAGTTAAGGGAGGTGTCTGTGTAAGCAACATAAGAACGAGAGGCACTCCACATGGGGGAGTCATTTCCCCACTTTGGAAATTGGTTCTCAACGAACTTCTTCTTACCATGGAGTACAGCGGTTGCAGGGTGACAGCGTACTCGGATTACCAGGGTTTATTGTTAACGGATAAGTTCTTATCCACAATCAGTGAACTATTGAAATCTGCTCTTGCTAAAACAGTTCGGTGCGTAGAACTTCCGCAAAAAAGATGAAAAAATCTAAAAATTTTAGTTTAAGCTATTCTCATAATAAGATCCCTTTTGAGCTAATTTTCATCCAATTCGAAGACATCAACTCAGAAAATATTTTTTTCGTTTGGAATGCCCCATATATTTTTGATCAGCATGACGAGCTGAGTTGATATAGCCATGTCCGTCTGTTTTTATGCTATCTACTCCGTCAGTTTTAAAGTCTTTTGGTACAAATACGCTGCTCATTTGTTGGAAACGGCAGGATCGAATGACTCCTTGCTGTTGCTTTTTGTAGTTCTATGGCGCGCGCCAAACTACAACGAGTGCATAGGCGTGGGCACCCATGTTCTATAGTCTAAACTCTTCCCTTTCATTTGAAATTCTGACCAAAATACAGAAAATGAAACGGAACCAACATGAATCTGGTCTCAATACCATGCTGCAATAATTGTCCTCAGTAATAAATCACTTTTAAAAATATTATCACAACCAAAAAGAATACCACTTTGATTTCAGGTAAATTTGAATTATATTTTCAGTTAAGCAAGCCATCAATTTCTTGTTCAATATGATTATGGCATATAATAAACATTATATATTATCTCTATGACCTCGATTCGTTCATGCAGTGCTTTCGTTTTCTCTTCCTCTTCTTTAGTTGGCATTCACAGGTGCCACTGAGCGTATACTTAATATGCCATTTATTTTGTGCAGAACTCAAGGCTAAGCGCTCGCATTCACACACAGATGCGACCCGCACACACACACGCACACACCACACACAAAAGTCATAGCCAGATATCTGCAGCAGCTTCTTACATTTGTGTTTGCCACTCGATAGTTGATTTCATTGTCGAGAATCAATTTGGCACAAGTCATTGCATTCAGTTGTCAGTTGACAAACGGCAAATGGTGTTGATGCGGCCCAGTCGGCGATTATTTATTTTGGACACAAGTATGTATGTTTTGACTTTGCACTAAATTGTTGCCAAAAAGCGTTTAAAAAGTTATTGGCCAAGGCGCTGCCCTCTCTTGGGGTTGAAACAAGTTTTCAATTGCTTTGCCAAAAAAAAAAAAAAAAAAAAAACGAACAGGCCAGACAGTCGGACATAAATTTGTAAAGTGGTAGCATCGGTTAGTGCATAACTTTTGTGGCATGCCAAAAGCCACAAAAAGCAAAAGCATTGCAGTCATGAATAAGGCTCATACACACACACACACGCACTCACTCACTCACTCACCCAGGCACTTCAAAGGCATTTCATGGCGCACTTTGTGGCATACTTTTGTGAGCCACTCAAAATAAAAACGGGCGTCACCCGTTTTTATATGTCTGGGCAGTGGCGGCTGGTTTCAGAGAGTGAGGGACATTTTTAAACATACATTTGAATGCGCTGTGGGTCATTGAACTCTGCTTCAAACTAATTAAAAGTCAATTCCGCAAACACGACCACAAAAGCCACAATGTGCAAAAATATGTCAAGCATTGGGTTTTACGATCTGGCAACTGGTTTTTAGCCATAAAAAAGAGATTTCAAATTTTAAGTGAATAAAATCTGAATTATAATGACTAAAGTCAACTGATTGCCTTGATGCGCGGATAGCAAATAAAAATTCAAATGATTCCTTTTAAGGTGATTAAATACGGCTTTTCACACTCCTTCCAACTTATTTAACTGCATCTCCCCCATTCAGTATTCAGCGCCAATAAAAATCGGTTTTCCTAACCCGCACCACAGACAAAATGCCTCAAATGACTGGCAGACAACATGTGACATCTGTCAACAGTGGAGAAGCTGGTGTTGCCAGAGCAACCCAACTGCATTTGCAGCTCCCTCTGGTGGGTTTTGCTGGGAAAGGGAATTCCCTTCAAGGCACTCCACATACGGTTAATGAAATTGTGCACTCAATCGAGCGTAACGATGAACGAAAAGTCAGCAAAAATTGAGGTTGCCGACGCCAGTGACGATGTTGCACATCGGTTATGATGCTGATCATAATGATGTTTGTTTGTGTCGGTTTACTTTTTGGCTGGCGTTAGAAATTAACATCAGTAACTTGAAACTGCTATCGCTGGGAGGGCATAAAGTGCACCACTAGATGGGATGGATGTGCCAGACAACATAAAATTGCACCCCCCCAATGTGATTTTGAATATATTTAGCGTATTAGCTAAATGGCGCGCATTT
Source organism: Lordiphosa magnipectinata (assembly GCA_037044535.1). NCBI lineage: Eukaryota > Metazoa > Arthropoda > Insecta > Diptera > Drosophilidae > Lordiphosa > Lordiphosa magnipectinata. Next base: position 272,213 of record JBAMBO010003380.1, read on the forward strand.
TTACTTGGCGCATCCGCTGCAACACACGGGCTTTTCGTTTTTATTCTGCTTTTTTTGTTGGCCTGCACCCACCAGGGGGACTATGACGACGACGTCGTGCTGTTTTTTTAAATGGCATTTTGAATTTTAACGACCATAAATGCTAGCTTATCTTAAATGCTCTTTTATGGCTGAATTTATGTTTTGGCCTGGTGAAGTTTCTTCTTTTTTTTCACTCCCCTTCCCGTTCTTCCTTTTTGCGATTATGAGTTTCAATTACCTTCTGTAGTGCCATTTTATATGTACTATATATTTTTGTGTGTGTGTGTGTGTGCATCTAATTTTATGTCTTGCTTGGGGCAAGAGAACGAGCTTAATTTGCCACTTGTAGCAAGCACAAAAAATGTGTTCAGGTATGCAAAGGGGATAAAGGAAACACAAGGCTTAAAATGTGAGTATAAAGAACAGCTGCAATAATATTTGGCTGATTATATAAAAAAAAATGTAAATACAGTATTCTTGTTATCCCATTAAAAAAGGGAAAAGGGAACATCATGAAGTTGAAGCAAATGTATGTGACAGCCAGAAGGAAGCATCTCCAACCCTATAAATTATATATATTCTTGATCAGCATTAACAACTGAGTCCATCTGACTATCTGTATAAACGCGTCGATCTCAGAGACTATAACTCAGTTCGACAATATCCAATTTTTTTGTCCATATCCCTATATCCCAATATCCCTATTTTGATATAAGGGGCTTCTGTAAGCATCACCACATACCCCGATTTACGAATAAAGCCTCTTATCGCGCTTTATGAGTACTTATGTACTTGCAACACACAGCGACAACCATTTTAACTTAGTTTTTAATGGCTTAAGATAAAAATCTGCAAAACTTTGTTTCAGATTTGAAAAATTCCCCCTCCTCCTCCTTTTAACCGCGACAAACTGTCAGAACCACAATTTTTAAGTTTCAACCTTGTGTCAATCAAAGCCATTTGAACAACATCGCTTGCTACAGGGTAATTTGCAGTCGGGGCACTTGACTACAGCACTCATACTTGTTTTTCATTTCATTTTCTGGAAATTCTGATATTACACAGAAATCTTTAGAGCTTAAGTCGCTGGTTGGTTTGTAAATAGCTCGAAAAATCCGTTGCTGCCGCAGAACTTCGAGTGATTTCGTTTTTTTATTGAAAAATCTAGTTAGAAGGATTGTGTCCTAACTCCTCAAAGCGGGTTGCATATATGGGTCATTCTTTTATAAACCGAACAGTTAAAAAACTCACCATTTTTGATTCCAATAAAAAAAAAATCCCAAATTGGATTTTGACATGCCTACCAAAATGTAATTTGCGGGTTTGCAAACAAAATTTTTGTTAATTGTATAAACAATTTCAAAAATCGTCAAAAACGGAAAAATGGAAAAAAAGGGTTTTTTTACTCTGTACCGAAGGTACATAGAGTATATTAGGTTTGTGCAAAAGAATGTAACAGGGAGAAGGAATCGTTTCCGACCCTAAAAAGTATTTATATTCTTGATCAGCATCAACAGCCGAGTTGATAAAGCCATGTCCGTCTGTCTGTCCGTCCGTCTGTCCGTCCGTCTGTATGAACGAAGAGATCTCAGAGATGGTAAGAGATAGAGGTTTGACATGTATGGGACATATATTTCTTATACTTGCAGTACCAGATCAAATTTATTTTCTATTTTTGCCTCGCCCCCACCCGCCCCCGCAATTGGGAAAAAACGTCATATCTCCCACAGTTTTAATGATAGATTATTCGTACCTTCTGGAGATAACTAGTAATCAAAATTCTTTATCGAGGTGCTTAAGGAATAATAAAGATCGGATGAACGATACACAAGTTATGAGCAAAAAAATATATACGGCCCACCCACCACCACCCACCCAGCCAACCACTGCTGTATTCAAACAACCCACACTCTTTGGGAGAGAGAGAGAGAGAGAGAGAGAGAGAGAACCTTCGAGATGAGCGTATAATATGTTTGTATTATAATATCATAGACGGGGGAAAATGAACTGGTACAGAGTATGTTATAGTCGGACTTGACCGACTTTCTCACTTGTTTAAAACCTGGATTTCTCAGGATTGGTTTATCGGACAGTTCTCGTGTTAATATTGATGAATAGTTTTTTAATGTATCTACTAAAATAATAATTTAATAACTTTTAAATTTGTTAATAATATTAAGTAATTTTTTCTAAATTTTATATATAATTTTTTCTCAGTGTTAACAACCGTGAATAGCAGCAATATCAACACGAGACCTGTCCGATGAACCAATCCTGAAATATCCAGTTTTCAAAAAACCTTTTTTTTCCATGTTTCCGTTTTTGACGAAATTTGAAATTGTATGCTGATATATGATATATTTGGAGATATATCTCCAAAAAAAAATGTTTAATTGAAATTTTTTATTTGTGTTACATGTTCTATGATGCATGTTTAAATTATAGTGGAGATTTAACTTATATTCCTCAAAACTAATATGCAAACTCAAAAATATTTTGATAAGATTATTTTTTGTTTGCTGTTGTCACATTACGTAGATGGCACCAGCTGGGGTTGAATGGTATATTGGTTTTCTTTAATATGGCAGCTTTGCTTGTCAAAATTCATTCGGTAGCGACTTTTTCTTAAAGAGATTTCTGTGTCACCTAAGAACTTGAATTCAGTTAAAATTTGGCAGTCAGATTGTCCCTGGAGGCCCCATTTAATTATTAAGTAGTTGGCGTAGACTTGGTTTAAAGTCATAACTTTTGACAAAAAGATACCAAGACCATTGAAAAAATTGTTTTTAATAAAACCAACACAATATGTAAATAATATTTGCTAAATTATATAATATTTATGCGAAATCGTGTATAACTGCACAATTTCTACAACTCTGCGCTGTTCACTAAGAGATGAAAGACAGTTTTTGCCGTACACCAAGAGGCTATGCCGTTCGGATTCGGCCTTTAACTGTGAGTCCCTTTCTCATGTGCGAAAAATTATAAGCACACACGCCAAGAGATTGAGAGAAGCTTGTCCATGGCCCCTCTATGGGTTCGCTGTTTGAGCCAATTTTAATAAGAGGCTATTAGGATACCCTTTAAGTGAGATGTCACACACCGAGAAAAAAATTGATATTTTTTCATTTCTATTTTACTCCGATATGAAAATTTATCAAATTGTTATGTTAAAAATTTCAAATCGATATTTTTTTCAGTGGCGTAGCGTGGGGGGGCGGAGGGGCGGCAGATTTTTAGAGGTAAACTAGTATAAACTAGTACAAGTATTGTCGATACTTCTTAAATAAAAATCTTAGAGAAATTTTTTCACATTAATGTTAAGGCAATCACTAAAAATTTGTTCGTATACTTGAATGTGTCGTACACTCAAGAATCGCCATCTTTTTAGTTACGATATCCAGTCTAGCCAGTGTATTTATAGTATTACAGTCGCTGAAACTTTGGTAGTTTCGTGTCAGTCATTTTCCTCCCTTCGTTCCTTAGGTCCTGGAAAAAGATGACGCCCAAAAATATCTGCAAGCAAAAAACTTTAGTATATCATTTAGAGCTCAGAAAATAACAACTTTGCAGAAGTCATTATAGGTAGTTAGCGCTTTTAGGTATGCAAAAGATATGTCTGAAGACCTTGGCATCCATGGAAACCCCTGGGCGAAGAATATAAATTATGTCATTATCGACGGCAGTAGAGGCAAATTTGTCCTACTAAGATTAGCTTATGCGAAAACATTTAAAATTCAAAGACGAAATCATCGTAGAAATTAAGGATAGGTTTCGGCAATTG